>UZAN01055104.1:2728-14833 GCA_900618425.1 Echinostoma caproni | reverse complement strand
ATACGCCCTTCGGACGGGGTCAAACGTCCAAGGTGCCCAATACACCTCAATGCCCAATTGGGCCGGTGACCATTTCCACAACCGAAAAGATTGGGTGTGGTTTGTACGGTTATAGCTCCGGATGTTGGCTTTTCGTCCTCTGAATTTGGTGGGATAACACCTCCGTCACAAGAAGGCAGTGAGTAGAGCTTCCTCAACAGAGGCTATTTGAGACGCTTGGTCATATAAGAGCATTTCACGAAGTTCAACGGAATGGTGACCAGCCGCAACCCTAGACACCCACCTCCGACCATACTGAGACTTTTGGAGACAGGAAGAGGATAAGTCCTAGATCCGATGCTACTTAAGTGTTGGTAGAGAATCGCCACAGCAGAATCAGTTGTTGAGCGATGCGCCACGTGGGAAGATTCGAATGGATAAAGCTCAATCGACGATGATACCAGAACAATGCTTGACTCGTTTAAGATACACGCACTATTTTTCCATTTGTCTAAGCGCGTTCGATAAACGGATATTCGTAATAAAACTTTGTACTTGTCTTGATAACGGACAATAATATTTTCTAATGTAGGCCCAATGTTTTCGCAACTGGCTGTTTTCGCTTTGAACGATCTTGTTCACTACGTCGGAGATTGAACTCCGAAGTAGAGAACAAACATTATGGAAAAATGCATTTTTATTTTATAAAAGTTGTTCAACATGTTCTCTATTCTGCTGTTTGCGTAGGAAAATACGGCGAAGAAAGTTTTCTTCCACCTTCAGGATAGTAGCAATTGGAATACTTTCGTACTGCGCGACGATACTCTGTTTTATCTCCTCGATCGTCCTCGGTTTTCGGGAGTAAACGGTTCGCTTCAGATATCCTCACAGAAAGAAATCCAAGGGGGACAGATCGGGTGACTTTGGAGGCCATTCCTTTGGTCCTCCTCGGCCAATCCATCTGCAGTTGAATTCGAAATGGAGAAAATTTCTCATCACCAGAGTATTGTGCGACGGTACACCGTCGTGTTGGAACGAAACTTGAAAAAGTACCGTCCGACCATCTTGTACTTAACACTAGCCGACAATAACACATTGGGACTATGAAGCGACTTTAAGCCAACAAGGGGTCTTGGGTTTCCATCGAAACAACGAACGGAGTATATAACATTTCCGTTCACATGAAAAATGGCGCTCAGAATCATTGGCACGAAGATCTTGTAGGTGAGCCTTTTTGAAGGGACGAAAATTGTTTTGTTTTACTTTGAGCACCAAATACTGCAACATGTTGAGTGTTTTTCTTCTACCTCGGGATAACGGTAATTTATTGTGATGAGACAAACATTATTGGTTGTTATTATGGCTAACCCCCTAGTCATCATCTGTCGATCGACGATCGTTCACCGTTCACTGAACCCGCTTAGACAAATGGAAAAATAGTGCGTGTATCTTAAACGAGTTAAGTATTGCTCTGGTATCATTATCGATTGAGCTTTTTCCGTTCGAATCTTCCCACGTGGCGCATCGATCCACAACTGATTCACCTACGGTGATTCTCTACACACTTAAGTAGCATCGGATCCAGGACTTATCCTCCTCCGATGCCGACTCGCAAATCATACGACCGATCGGGCTCATTTATCGATCAATCAGGTGGTTCAGCCGCAACAAGGGAACCGGTGCTTTCCCAGCTAATCCTTCTTTACAGACCCAGTGAACTTCGACTGTACAGCATGAGTGCCATCAGCACACGGATGGACTGGACGTGACAACAAGAACATTACGAAAAGTACAAACCGGTAATCAGACAGTCTCGTGTTAGGGCGCGGGACTCCAAGTGCCGCAAATCACGGAAACTGATCCAATCAGATTGCAGAGAGGGTCAGAGGGAACTTACTTGTTCGAGGTCACGGGTGAGGGACAAGACAGAGTGAAACAGTGGAGCAGTCGCAGTGTAGACCTGTTTCTGTCTGTTCGGGTCTGATCAGGAATGCGCATCTATCTACCCAACTAAGGTCCGAAGCTGAAGCATTACAGATACAACCCAAGCGCACGCCAACTTGATCACCGGTAAGACGACCGCACCGTTTTTCATTTTGTGTTTGAGAATAGCTATAGAGAGAGGGGCTGTTTCAGGTCACTTTTACCGTTCTGATTCTCTGTTCATCGATTTTTTTGTTCATTTTACTGCAAGACCGAAATTCGTTTATATACTGCTTTGCGACAGCCGAACGTAATTACCTGTATTGCAAGACTCGTTCCTCCCATTTTCTGTGGAATCAGATTCTCTATCGCATGCCACTGATGAAAAGTAGTTTGTAGTTATGATAGAAGGTAGCGTGGGATATCCCATCCATTTTACCGGAACATCATCCATTTTTCTGAAGCAAGTTGATTTGTTTAAATGTGCTTTCAGGTTTTTTGAAACAGTACCGTTCCCACACCAAGTATCAGAGTTCTACTATGTCCAATTTTGGAATCCCTAGTTGAACTGCGAATACAAGGCCCTAGAACGTTCGCAAACGTTTGCGAAAAATGGTAAAAGACCTGTATAACAAGACATAATCCAAAGGACTGCAAATGTTATGGCTTTCCTCGTCGCATTACCTTCGACCTCGGGCGACCTAATCTTGACATACCTCATATCTCATCAACCCAACCATCCTTGCCGTTCTGTGCTGACGTTATCTCAAAACAGTCATCTCAATGGATATCCGTTGAAGTCGATAGCCCAAAACAGTGGCCGAGATAGCTGATATCACACGTTTGTAGTCAGTGTGCGGTTTATGGAATCCGCTTCTGTCCCATGTTCTATCCTACAGTTGAATTATTCAAATTGCAGCTTCATACTGCATTAAAACACTTAGCATTTCAACATCTGTGAGCTATAATGCATATTATTATTATTTTCTATTTCTAAATTTGTCCAAAACATTCTGTAAAATTCCTACGGGGTGCCATAACCGTTATCTTTGTTAAATCGCCCATAATAAAACTTTGATTTTAGTATTCGTCTTATTTTATGTCGGACATTTTTGTCCTCATTTCCTATTTTTCAGCTACGCGCACTCACACTGTGCATTCTCGGGCAATTGTGTCGAATTCCGACCTGGGCACGACGTTTCAACGCACATCCTCCTAGTCTGGAAACCCAGACATTATTGACCACACACAATCGGCCCATGTCCTCTTCAGTCGGGAAACTGTGGGATATAGCTCTGTCTCATCTGCTCGATGTGAACGAGTCTTGTGTGATCCGGGTACAGGCGGTTCACCTGCTTCTGAATTTAACCGCCCTGCCAATGAATCCGCGTCACTCCGGTATATTTCTACCGCCTTCGGCAAATCAAACCGAACAGCCTAATGGATTACGACCGTCTGTGTCCGAGACTCTGAGACGATCTCTTGCGAGAGGTAGTATAAATTCAACTGTGGCTGAATTATCAACCCAAGCTGCCAGAAGGTTACAGTCGAATGAAAGAGAGGATCCGGACGACAGTACCGAAACAACAACAGGCAGAGATGCATCTGATGAAACATCGAGCGTTTGTGATCGCATGTCGGCTGGTGATCGACCCACCGCAACTACTAATGATGACAATGACGATAGTAGCACAATCGACCTGCGCTTGTTATTCAACTCCGATTTGGAATCGAGTGAAATACGCAATAATTTCGCCGAGCTCATTCAGTATTTACAGCCTTGGTTCAATGAACTATTCCCGGCTGCACAAATTGAAAGGGAAAACGGAGAACAACCACCTAATACCAATTGGGACTTGGTTGCAGACAATGTGGGGGTGGAGCGGGAAGGTATTTTGGATCCGGATCAGGTGGCACGTTCTGCATTACTGTTCCACATGTCCTCAGTTCCCCGTAACACCCTTCTACCGTGCTTTTTCAACTCAGATGGCGGTGTAAGTTGCCGCGTGTTTGCGTGAGTGCCATTTTTGTGGAAGTTCAAGTTCTTGTCAAGGGACCACGCTCATGGTATCTGGTACCACAAGACCATTAGCGCCACTCAATTTAGCGTGTGCATGTAATTAATGAGATTAAATGTTGCATTCACGCGGTTAACTCATCATGGTCTAGGTCAACCACTACTGACGAAATTGGAGTATCCGCTACATTCTGAACCATTCCATCTGCTGAGTATAAACGAATCAGGAAAATCAACGCTATAAAGACTCGCCAAGGCCTGTTTATTATAATTTGGAAAAGATTTACTCTAGTATAAGTGCTGTTGCCTATACAAACTCACAAGTGTTCCACAGGGACCCGTTGCTTCAGTTTGGAATAGACCTGTACATGGTATCAGTTTGATTTTCTTATAAATAAATGTTTATCTTTCCTTCTCGCTGGCGAGGAAACTCCAATCATCTGTCGGTAAATAGTTCAGAGAGATAATCATAACAAACCATAATTTCTATTATCTTATTTTTGAACTCAACAGCGAAATACGTTTCAGTATTTCTATGTTCTTATGTGTATATATGCATCTTTCCCTATTTCGTGTGTGGCCATTTAATACACTCTTTCTTTACCACCCGGTTCATTTTAGTTCTATTTACTGGGACTACCGGCACTGCAACAATTGCTCATTAGTCTCCATGTGCTCGACTATTTGCATCAGTTACTCGGCACGTATTTACCTCAACCCCTGTTCGATCCGATCCGGTGGTATGGATTAACTGTCAGTTCCTCCCGCACATTAACCGATTTCCCGGTACGTGTTCTTTCCGATTCTACTAAGGCATTACTCTGATGAAACTCGGAGTTCTATGTATATTGTTTTCATCTATCATGAAGAGACTGCGTCCAGTCCTGGCTTGATGGCTTGCTTATCAGGGGCTGCACGGAATGGCTTTTTTCAAACCATCAGGTGACTTAGAGAAGACTCCCAAAAAGAGTTAATAGAGCGATTAGACAAAAGACCATGCATTTGACTGATTGGAGATGTTGAATGACATGACAGCGAACCGACGGCAGTAGCATTGTTGGCACCTCTCATACGGCCGGAACGGATAGTCAGACCGTATATTGGCTATAGACTGTAGCAGCGATTCGTGAAGTTCGCTTCGTTGTATTTCGCTGCACGATGCTGACTTTTAAAAATATTACTCCGCATCAAATATTTTTTGCAGTTTACGCGGATATCTTTTTTCGTTTCTTTTTCTTATATCAAATACGTAAGATACAATTTTCAAGAAGTAGAAAGAGGCCAATCAGTGGGCTGCCAGCATGGGGGAAATCAGGCGGCAGTGGTGGTGTGATTGGAACGCACGTCATCTGGAGCTATTATTCGATGTTTATCGTGCGGAGTATCAAATCGTTTACTATTTCATTACTTTGTCAATTCTTCCAGTTGTCGCCATCTACGTTTTGTGTAGTCACCCGTTTTCAAAACCCTAAAGCAGAGCGAATTTTTACTATAATCCCATATCTGAAGTATTCATATGTCTTTTCGATCAGGATTCAGTTGACAGTGAACTTCGTGTAGGCGGTCTCGCCACCGAACAGTCGAATCGTCAAATTGCTGGTTCCGGGACTCAGGTGGCAAGCACAAACTCTAATCCAAACGTCATATGCACCCCCTTACTTGCCGGTGCCGTGTGCCAGTTGTTAGTCAATCTGCTTCATCACTTACCGAAATTTGTTCCGGCCGAGCTCATACGTCTTCGAATTCATGCCTTGCTGATGAATGTGGTGGATCCAAGTAATTTCTGTCCTCGTTTTTTTTGCGTACCCGTAATTCACTCACCATAAAAGCTGTGTTTATACCTATTGAAGAATGAAATATCAATGAAACACTCTGCTCCCCTTCACCGGTTGTCAGGTCAAATGAAAAGGTTCTACTGATTTTCAAGTACATCGCATGGTGGATTCGACGATGAACGGTATCATTACTTCCACCGTTGGGAACTGTGTCACTAGCTTCTTTTGTTCCCGAATACGGAAATAAAGTGGGAAGAGTGAACAGGCTGATTACACGGGCTAGTCGAAATCGGAATCGTGTATTCGATGGCTGGGGTTGACAAAAGAAAGAACATGATTAGAGATAATGCTGTGTTTTGTAGATGTACAGGGCATGTTTAATATTTCATTATTGTCGGTCGAATATTCGTGTGGAATCTAACGGACGATAAAGTGTCAACTGTATTCTGATAGGTAAGTATCTCCGGTATTGTGTTCAGTGTCGGTTCTTGAAATTAAAAAGAAACATTTTTAGAAATCGTCTTCTAAAATATTTTAAATAATTTATTGATTATTCTTTATCCACATTATTATATTTCACACTTGTCTGAGGAGAGACTGCGTGCCAGGCAAATCATGGTACAATAATCTTTAGAAAAAAGAGAAGCGTTCCATGATTACTTGATTTCGATTTTACGCTCACTTCACCAGTGCCAATTCACATTTCTAAGCATTCGTTAAAGAACCCTAAACAAGCTGTTCTGATATTTGATGCTCGGTGGTTCCGTGATGCAACCGTTCATTCTTTAGAAAATATAAGGACACGTGTCGCGATGTGTTAACATTTTGTCTACTCTCCTCAATCGCTGACGTTAAACAAAGAGGTACATTTAGTCGGTAAATCCTTGTGAACGTGCGCGTACAGTCAGACAAGAAGCTATTGANNNNGCTATTGAATCAGAAGCAGAAAGTCTACACTACAGGTGAACTGATTGTATCAATGGTTAGGTGGTTGCAAGGAAGCCAGGATCGTTTGTTGCAAAGTACGTACGTAAAACAAGTACATAATTAATTCCGTCTCCTCTTTCAAACTTGTATTGCATAACCGCAATTCGATTTTTTTTTCGGCAATGAATGAAGCGTTAATATTCCCACTACATCGGCTGGTTTTTTGCGCCCGAAAGTTATTGATGCTATCAGTTCATTTACCGTTGAGTTGAATTTCTAATTCAGTACCCCCTGTGTTTCTGTTCACTAGGATTTATCAACCCAATTTACTGTGCATGTGTCAGTAAATGAGGAGATTAAATGACGTGTTAATATCTTTGTGTCTTGATGTAATAGATAAAGAGGATCCGGTGTGTCAAAAGTAAAACAAGACGATATCAACAAGAGATTTCCATCAGATCGAAGCCTATTGAATTAAAAACACTCCTGCTTTTTCGCTGCGATTAAAGTGACAAGCTTTTATTATTTAGGAGTAACTTGCATGCTTATTAGTCCTTCAAATATCTTGAGCTAATTTTCTTTATCCTATTGTCTCAGATAGCCTGATTAGCTATACCCATTATCTCCAATGCCTAACTTTTTCATGTGCTTATGCGTCCGTTTTTATGCGCACTAATTTTTAGCACAATTATACTTTCGTTCTCTCGCTCAGACCTGTTAGAGGTTGTCGTGTGCGGTTTGCAAACGTCTGGTGGCGGTGATTCGTCATTTTCTCCTTCTACCTGTTCTCCGTCTACACCGCTGGGCAGACAAAGCCCGTGGTTTGTTGGTCATAAGCATTTGGTGCAGTGTTTTGCTAGTTGCCTGCGTGTGTTACGCTGCCAAGCGGCAATGCATTTGGCAACTCGTTCAGCTCTGAAATCGGATGCTCTTTTCCTGGTCCGCCTCATACGAAGTGTAAAAAATTACAGTAAGCCACTTTGTCTAGCGTTTGTTTTTGTCATTCCTCTCATTTCTTCTCTCTGTGCTTTTAGTTCATTAGGATTTTTGACACCTCAGCCATCGAATCGTTTGGACTTGGAAATAACTTCAAAATAAAGCCTTTTCCTGCGATCTTGAGTTCTTTACTGTTTTTGCCGGCGCCACGCGCACTTCTTTTTAGCGAACTTTACTATGAACACAAAAACGCACAAAATGTAAGTCTTCGTGGACAGTCAATTCCGGGTCTCTCTTTAATCTCGATCGACAGCTCATTCATCAGCCCTAGTAAAATTGGTCATGCAGATCGTTTTTGATCCGCGGATAGAACCGATCAGGGCGAAG
The DNA here is from genome assembly GCA_900618425.1 of Echinostoma caproni. Taxonomy (NCBI): domain Eukaryota; kingdom Metazoa; phylum Platyhelminthes; class Trematoda; order Plagiorchiida; family Echinostomatidae; genus Echinostoma; species Echinostoma caproni. Next base: position 6,889 of record UZAN01055104.1, on the reverse strand, counting down.
CTAGATAAATAACTTTGTTGGATTCATCGAATGTTAAGTCGGTCTCACTATCTCTCTCTCGTGTGTCCTCCTGTAGCGGAACTCAGTCGAGCATATTATGTCTATGTGAATTTTCTATTTCATTTAGGTTTCTAAACTTAATCCCGGTTCAAAGCGTAATGGTTAGTGCTTATAAATTAATCTCGAAAAAGTGGTTACGATGTAGTTATCTTCTGTGACGAACTCGCACGCTCTTTTGGCCACAGTGAATGAGTCTCTCGCAACAAAGGCTATTTAAGACCCCCGGATGTTTAAGAGTATTTTGTCAGGTACATGGAAGGTCAAAACTCAACATTTCCACACCCAATCTTACTGAGCCTTCCGGAGGCCAGTAACGGAGTACTCTTCCTAAATGTGACTTCTGGGAATTGTGTTAGCAACGCTATTGAGAATATATGACCCTAAAATCAAAACTTGTTTATTGTAACATTTTTTCGCTCCTGGACACCAGTGAACTAAGTATTTTCAATGCGTTTAGTGCAAAACAATGCTCATTTCTGCATTGTTTTTAAATTGGTAGTCCGATTATGGTTTCTTTTTAGGCAGTGATTAGGTCAGTGATTAATGATAATGCTTTATCGCTCATGCTTACAGATCATTTGGAAGTGTGGGCTCCGATGTGGCATGAAATGTTTGCTCTAATCACCTGTCTACTTCTCGGATCAGATCCCAGCGATGCCAGTGGGGATCTGAATGTTCGACTTATTTTGCAACCGCTTTCAACGCGTGTGGATTGCTGGTTAGAAATCCTCCTTGCATTGATTGATCGAGCCGAAATGCGACTAAATGCAGACCAGTCCAGGTGGTCGCATGTGCGAAACTCTAGGTGAGTCCTTTCGACAATCATGTTCAATCTGTAGTTATGGGCAAGGCGTCCATCCATGGAACGGCTGATGGAGTTTTCCAATTTCTCAATATATATATTTAACACCGACTTGAGAACAAGCTTGGTGCCGACTCCATAACAATATTAACAGCAACGAGGGTGAGTGGGGGGGGGGGGNNNGGTTGGGGTACAGAGTATAAGGAAAAGATGTAGTTGTCAGAATTGGAAATTACAAATAAGTGCCATTTCATACTTCAAGCGTGCGAAGTCCATCGACACTACCATTTAAGGTAATCATTAAAACTTATCACTTGGATCTCCCGTCAACAGTATACTGGTTGTTTACTCTGTACTGGACAGCAGGGCATCAAGTTACGCATCGACATCGCTGTTCTCACACTAGGACAGAATTACGGCTCCGAAGTTGCAAAGAAAAATGGGAAGACACAGTCTTGATGAGCTTCACTTTTCTTGATGACCTGAAGTGAAAACAGTCATAAAGATAATCGGCTTTAGGTGCTCCTGTTCCGTAAATGTTCTAGGAAAATTAACTTACTTCATATGATACACCGCATCGCTGCACGATGCGGCAGTCTGAACCGTTAGCTGGTTATAGAGGAACTCATTGTCTAGAATTTTATGCTCAATAAGTGAATGATCCATGCGGTGCAGACCATGTCTGAAACCCACCTAATTTTCCATCGAGCATTGTAAATGTGTGACTTTGAACCAATGTTGTTTCAATTAGTTCCTCTGTCGCTTCCTCATGCAAATAAATACATAAAGTATCTGATTCCTAACTTTTTTTTCAATTTTCACAAATATAATGATTCAGTATACCGGTTTCTGGTTCGCATTTAACACACCGGTTCCTCCCAGATCCTGAAAAAGCTGTGGTCAGGTCATTCGCAACAACCAAAGGTTCGGTGTTGAATTACGATGAGGAAATGTTTTTCGCTAATACCCCGTGAAATTGTGATACATATGTTCCATTGTTTAAATATCTCTGGACTTTTGTATATGCACTGCACTAATATCAAATCTGAAATGCTGTATTCATTCCGCTTAGCTTCATGCCACTTCCTTTTCTCTCACAGTCAACTGTGCTGTAAACAAGCGCGTTCAGCTCTGAACTTCTTTATCGTCGTCCTATCGCATCACCGTCCATTGTCATTGAACCCGGTTATTGAGGCACTGGATGCGCTTCATCATCCAGAAGCGAAGGCTCTCCAACTGGTTGAACCTGACTCATCTTCGAAGCATAATTTGCTAGTTAAGGATGCATCATCGCGACAAAAACAACCCAATGTTGTCGTCCGCTTGACCCGACGTCTGATGACCTTGGTCTCTTCCAGTTCCGTGCTTCTGGATAAAACATGTGAGGTGCAGTCGGTTCACTTGACAACCTATCGACGCTCTTTACGCTCTGCGCTACAAACGCTGCTCGGTTGTTGTCGATCTGCCAAAGCCGTTGCTTTAGAAGGTAATCTATGGAAGCTTTCTTCTTTGCTAATTTCGCATTTCCTCGGTCGACTAAATCAAGTCATTCTTATTTAGGTGGTTATTTTGAGTGTTCACTTCTTTTGCTCGGGTTCCACAACTTCAGTGGTGAAGTAGCCAGAGTCGATTTGTATAAACTACTGCATAACAACTGTTTATGAACCCTCCGTCTCATAGTTTCAATGCTGATTGTGGATCTCTTGAAGGAATGGCAGTGCTCCAGCAACTGTTGCAGGGTGAATCTCTGATCGATGCATTCACTATCGGCGCCAATTCGAGTCTATTCCTCTTGGGTCTACTATTCTCTCGTACCTGCCTACAAACTGTAACGAGCGCTAACAGCTTTGAAGTTAACGCGTTTATTCTCATACTCCTATAATTGTCGCAATCACTGCAGCATTCTACCCTATGAGCACTTGTCAAGTAGTTGATTCACGTCTGCTCTCGTCACTCGAACTGTTTATTTACCTCTCCGCTATTGAACGCCTCTTTCTGTTGTATGTTTTTACAACTTATTCTCTTTATGCACGAATGTGCGTGCCTTTGAGGAAGATCATTTAATTGGCGGTGGTCAATAACTTCCTTCTTCATTATATATACAAATGAAATCCTCCAATATTCTCATGCAACAAATAATCAGGTTGTGAAAGTTTCCAACCGAGTCATAACCCTGGAGATTAGTGCTGAGCTGAGCGAGGACCAATACTCTCAACAAGCTCGCATAAATGGGTTGTGCTATATCGTGTAAATTCAAAATAAGAAACTGTTTGATCAGCCGCCCGGTGGCCGTGTGCGTATTATGCTTGCGCTCTACCCGTGAGGTCCCGGGTTCGATCCCCCTTTGAGTCGATGGATTCGCACTGCTGATGGGACCCATCTGGGTCAAAACAGCTCTCCCGTGGTTCCCAGCTTTTCGGCTCATGCCTCATTTACACGATGAATTCATCATGTAAACTCCATTCTTATATTCCTATTTTCTATTTCTTGTTGTAGATGGCATTTTAGAAGAATTGGTGGTAAGCACACAACTGTTACAGGCAAAACTCGATTTGTGTGGACTAACCGCTGCCATGGAAACCAATATAATCGATTCCGGTGCTGCTCGATCTCGCTCACTCGGTCTGCTATCTGAACGGAAAAAACAACAGACCGTACGGCAGTGGAACGTGCTCACGGATGAACTGATCGCTCAATGTGAGATTATGCACAATCTAGTGTACATTTACCCGGACGCTCGTAAACGAGCTATTGAGGCTGGTTTACCACAGGTAATGTTGTCATGTTTATAGTGAGTCCTCCCTTTCGCTTATTCACCTTCATATGTACTATGTTAAAGATTGTGAATCCTGTAACTATAAAGTATGTAAGGTAGAGTGGCAAATCACATAAGGATGTAATGGAGCCGCGCGATAATAAACCACCATGTTGCTCTTTTGGTGTCTACACCTTTTCCCATCAAGCTTTAGCCAAAACCCACATTCCTTTAGCTTGTGCGACTGTTAAGAGAAAGGTTCAAATCGTGAATTGCCACAGACTTCTCAAACTATTGCGTAATTCATGCTTCAGCCAACAGCCACAATCCTCTAACCTTAGCCAGCATTCCTTTAGCCACAAACCCGCAATTCTTTAGACACGACTCCTCTCCCCTAGTCCTGTTTTTTAACCTTTCTCTTAACAGTCGCACAAACTTTAAACACTGTTTCCCATTCACATGTGAACTTTGTTCATGAGATTTGGATTTCAATGGGTTCCTATCAAGCTGCTCTACACTAATCGCTGCTGAGCAACCGGGTGTC
>UZAN01055097.1:0-10601 GCA_900618425.1 Echinostoma caproni | reverse complement strand
CTACGCAAAATTTCCTCAATCCCTTAATGACAAAGGAAATACGTGAGATGATTTGGTGTGAATACGAGAATCAAAAACATCCTAGAAGGCCTGGTAGATAGAATACGAACTGTCAGCATGTTTTGAGACGTGTGCGAACGGGTTCATCAATAGAATAGCACATTTAAGCAAATGCGTTTTAATGAGATCATAGCTTCCTTTAACGTCCCAGTATGGTCGACTAAGTTTCGGAAGACGTTCCTTCTAAATTGGTACACCACTCGAGTGTGCTAAAACAGAGCATAAAGTTACGAACAAGTTCGTTTTCATAGTCAGTCCAACACATCACGACTAATATCTCAACATATATATCACTAATCAACCATAATTTTGTTTGACAGATTTGAAGTTTGTATGTCGATTGTGAAAAGTTCAGTAGCCTCGGTGAGATTCGAACCCACGCATGGACGCCACCTACGCCCACCGAGGCTACTGAAATTTTCAGTCGACGTACAAGCTTCAAATCTGCCAAACAACCATTTGAACAATTAACCTTGTCTTAGATGTTCATTCGGTGGACTCCGGTAAATTATAAGGAAAACCTGTCGGGACGGTCAGCCCACATGCTAACGGGTGGATGCCATATGCCTGTGTGAGTTGGATGGGTAATTCGAATGTGAAAAGATCACTGCTATTGGTTTGGCCTCGTAGCGCATCCGAAAGAGCATGCGCTGTACAAAAACGTGGGCGGCGTCCACTCGTGGGTTCGAATCGAGATATACATATTTTTTTGTAAAGGAGAATGGGGCGATTAAGAGAAAATTAACATCATGTTATTTTGAGCTTTTTCGTCTTGAGGACCCGATATGAGATCCGTAATGATCACATAATTTTTTTTGTTCAGTTATCCTGTCATCAAGATCACTCCGAACAGAGAAGTGTGTATGGTGAGTGAGGGGAGTTTAAGCACCCGCGTTAATTCCTTCTAGGTACACACAGACACACACAAAGTTACTGCAATTTGCCGAGGCTCTCACAGACTATATAAAAATGACTTTGACTGCAGTGTGCACGTGTGTACAGATGCAGAGAACTGACCATGGATACATTGTGCAGACCCATGTTTCTGACCTTTTTATTTCAGAAGTGATTGTAGCGGGCATCACCAGGAAGACAATATGCACATGAAATGGTCCGAGATGACCTCCTAGTCATTCATTATTAAGGTTCCTAGCCGGTGTTTACTAAAAGAAACAATCGGTCGGTGCATACAGGGATACGACGAATAAGCATAGACGCTCCGTAACGTTACTGTCTCGTCGAACTCAATAGAATTTAGACAGGATTTGTTTTTAACCAGAGGAATTAATAACTGGATGAATTTCATGATGCTTTCGTTCTAACCCTAGCCCAATAGGGCTCCCGATTGACATCGGTTGTTGTTGTTATTGGAAGCCTGCCGCGGTGAATCGTCTTCGGAGATTTGGAAGCCAGTACTCAAACAGTGCATTGGTTTTTAGCCGGTTTTGAGAAACAGCGGTTAAACACATGTAGATGCTTAGATGAATAAAAAGCCGCGGTTTGTGTAAAATCGCCCCCGAAAAGCAAGCGCTCTTAAAATCGTTTTTTTTTCAATTTTCAGTTTGGGGGCCATAATCATGTAATCGGACAAAACTACTGACCCGTCTGGTGTAATAAAGCAACTTCTTGACTTGAGTTAACTTGACTAAAATCGATGACTACGATAGGCGTGATAATGTTTCACCGATTTTTCCTGAAGAACAAATCAACTTCACAATCTCCTTTTTCTCCAAGATCGCTTTGATTGCATAAATACTATCTAAGTGTGTTTAACCAAAACTTTGTTTACGAACACAAAGTAACAATTCACCTCGATTCCCGGGGGTGTGGATGATTGGGGAGGGGCACATATTGCCCTGGAGATTTCATAATCGGCGCTATTCAGACTGCCACTCGAAAGAGGTTTGTGAAGTGGAACGGTGTAGTGTGTAGGCGTGGAGGAGAAATCATCAGTAATTGAGAGAATGGATGGAGTGGTGAAACCAAAGTATGTTTGCCTGTACAATTCCCCTATTGAAGCTAAATGGAACGTTGACGGTACAGCGTAGTCATAACTGCTTCAAGTTAGACACTACGGCATTGATGTTTATCCTGTTGTCCACAGTATGGCGGTGGCCAAATGGTTAGGTCACCAGCTTATAACCTGCCAGTCCCGGGTTCTAACCACTCCACCGCCGTCCGTCTTCCTAGGAAGCCTTTGTAGGGCCGCGGTCCCCCTTTCTGAAGGCTGACCGTACATTCAGTAAAGAAAAAAGACATTATTTATTTATTTTCATAAATAATTTATTGTTTCCCTCAAAGTAACTTTGTTGAACAGCGATGCTACAGCGAAGGATGCCACGAATAAACCACTCGCACGCTGTTGTCGTATAAGTTCCACAAACTGGAATATATCCTTGGAAATCTAGTGAGAAAACTGTCTGCGAACGTATTTAAAAACATCCACAAGCCACTGGGCAACCGAATGGTAGGGCAAAGCGCTCATGTCCCCAATAAATCTTAGAGGCATTTCCGGCCCATGCACTAGGTAAACCGTAAAGACGAGGAACAGAGGTTCATGTTGGTCCCAGCCGTCCATATGCTGTCTTGGAGGTGGTATTCTGATCCCACAGGGACTTGAGTGAAGGGGTTATCTTTTCTTCTACGATTTTCGTCTAATTCCTTTCTCTTTTAACCGTCGCGAGTTTCATCGTATTCATCATGTCAATATAATGCGCCCGGTCAAACCGTACTACACTAGCGCTCTTCTCGTTTTTATTTATGACAATATTCATGTTTAGCTTCAGTTTTTATAGTGCCTTCTTGTGTTACTTGCTCAGAGCACTTTTCTGGGACTTCCAAATCCCACAATACTCATAAGTACGGTTTGCGAATGTAGCTTGAGATCCCTAATTGCGAGCTGATTTGTGAATATAGGTTTTCAAACTGCACTTTAACCTCTAGTTCTGATCGTTGTTACGAAACGGACAATCCTAACGACAACGCTCCCAAAAGATGCGTACGCATAGACAAATTGGAAAGACTGTGAACACGCCGTTATGAGTGGTTCCGAGTACCCTTCAGTTGGGCCCGTTTCATGCCAACCCCCGCTTGATTCCAGTGGGCGAAGCAAACTGTCCGAATTCGTCAGTTTATTTGCTGCTTGTTTGATCGAAGATGCATCTCTTTTTGCACTCTAACTACCGCGAATTCTTTCGACGAGTATCCGACTGGTTTCTCGCGTGGCGTTAAAGCGTTGCTGAGTCCGGTCTTCTTCTGAGCCAGAGAAAGAAGTTATCGAAAACGAGCTTGTTCGCGACTCATCTTGGTCTGTCAGTGTCACGATGGGAATCGTCAGCCGAACATTGTTTTTTTCCGTAAGTGAACCTGATGTGTTACCAGAACGGCTTGTCACACTTGCTGTTCGAGATCAATCGGCGTGCAAATCTAGCCCTTTGCTATTGGAGGAAGTTGAGGAACTAGCGCTTGGGGTGAATCTTCTTTCTTCGTTTCATTTTACTTCGTTTTAGTGAATAAACAAACATACAATTTTGAGGAAGGGGTAAGCGGCCAACCAAAGGGCTGCCATTTAACGCACAATGGGGAAAGTCAGGCGGCGGTGGTGGTGGTGGGATTCGAACACATCCCCGGGCTACCACCGACTCAGTGGTATTAGTCATGAACAAAAAGTCAAGAGACGGGTGAATTTGTATAGATCCTAAGCCATTGAACAACGCACTAAGACGGGACCACTTCATTCTACCCATTTTCGACGATATATGACCAGATTCGTCGGATTCTCGGATGTCCCGTGAAGGTGGATATAACCTTTGTGTTTTGTTACTCTGAACTGGATAGGGTGTCCAGTTATCTGATCACTTTTGGCAAACCACTCCGGCGATTTCGTTGGAGAAGCCTACCGTTCGGTTTGAAATTAATCGATAAATTTTCTTTTTGAAGGGTAAGCTCCAGTCGGTCTATGATCTGCCCAGCGTATCATGTATGGCAGTTGATATCCTCGTATTCAATTAGGATGCAGGCGTTTTCAGTTTCAGTTTATACAACAATTAGCCAAGTACTTCTATGTGGCGATCTTGGTTGCTGTCTTTTGGCTGCCCGACTGCCTGAAGCAGGTAAGATTCGAAAAGCAACATCGAGGTGAAAATAGAGAATTCAGTTGGACTATTCTTGATATCGATCTTGTTGATGACACACTTTGAAAGAACGAGGAATAGTACAGCGGAAAAATTGAAGGCTTTTACATGGCTACACCAGGAAACGATGTGGGCTATCACGTTGTTTGGTGGAAGACAGATTCTGTGACCACGGGCTCACCTTTAGGGAAATTAAATCGGACCAGGAAAGGGTAGCAATGCTTACCTCGAGCACCACGAAAGATGTCTCATCAATCAACAGAATGACCNCCATCTGGGTAGGTTCTACCCGAACTAGCGGAATTAATGCAACCGATTCGACCACGACACAGAACCGCCGAAATGAGTGCACTTTTTTTCGGTTCACACAATATAGGCTTGAATCACTAACCACAGAGTGTGCTTGTGAATAAGCTCCATTTATCAGTTTCAGTTTGAACAACCATTAATCGTGCACTTCCGTGCGTCGCTTTTGGTTGCTGTCTTTTAGTCGCCCATTTGGATGAGCAATAGGAGGAAAACATTAAGGTTGATAGAGAAAATTGAGAAGTTCAGTGGACTAATGCTGCAAAGAAATTGAGAAAATGCACGAACGCCGCTGTTTGCGACATCGAGCCATATCACTCAGTGTCTCTAACCATCGCTGACCATCATTCCGAGGTCCCCAACCAAGGAGCCTAACAGGACCCATATGACTCAGTCCCCTGGTCAGGGTTTTCATATCCTCATGCCAGATCTTCGTTTGATCACCCTTGACCTTTCTCCAACCGCTACCTGCCTCGGTAAACATCGTTCGCCTTGGCATTCTATCTGGTGGCATATGTAACACATGTCCCAACCAGCGTAATCTATGGAGGTTAACCACTTGCTCCAGTGGGTGACCGCGCTTGCCTAACACTTTTCGCCTGACCTCAGCATTGCTCGTCCGGCTGCCCCACCAGATTCGTGCAATGCTGCGTAGACAGCGATGTTCAAACACCGACGGTCTATCTTTATTCTGTTTTCTTAATCGCCAAGTTTCTACTCCATATAGCAGAACTGGCCGAACTACTGCAGCATACACTCGATCCTTCATAGACAGCCGGATCTCACGACGGTGCCACAGATGTCTCAAGTTGGCAAATGCCAACCGAGCCTTCTGTATACGAGCTCACACTTCATCCGTGATCCGTCCATCGGGTGAGATGTAGCTGCCCAAACTAAAAACTTATCCACCTGCTCTTTTACTTCCTTAGTTAGAGTGAGTCTGGGTGCTGCAGCAACCCAGCCTTGTAGTAGCATTTTACACTTTGAAGGTGCAAAACTCATACCGAACATGACTACAGCTCCATTCATCGGACACCCAGTAGACTTTAATCGACGCTCCAAGATCTGCAAAATTGCAGTTACGGGCCGAATTACAAAGAGGGTAAATACATTTTCTGACGGATCGTATCACCTCTTGTGTATGGTGGGCACTAACGCGCGATTTATACAATTCGGCAGAGCTCGGAAACATTGTTCTGTAGGTGACGGGGCTCGAGAAGTGTTCAAAGTGAAATGCCACTATCACGGACCCGAATCTGCTGGAACCAAAGGAAATCATAATTCACGACTGACCAGAAATCAAAAAGAACCTTCAGATGGATGTATGGATGGATGGCCCTTCTTCGGGTTCGGATAAACATTAATCATACTGGACGTGCAGATTTTTCGGTAGTTCCTAAAACATCGGACGGAACGTGATTCACATGCTGTGGTGCTCTTGCGCGGATATCAAAAGGTGTTTCAGTCTCACCAAGAAGATTTGCAAATAGCCGTACCAGGTTTGAACAGCAGATTACTAAATGTGATATTTGCACGCAGGTCGACCAATATACAATGAAATAACCGAGGACAACGAGCACAATATATATAACTGATCTCAACAGCACTAGCTATTTTTATCACGGGAAAGATGACTCTCTGGTAACCACAATTAATACTACTATGGTGATTTCTATGATGACAACCTGATGCGATCCGGCGCACCCGAGGTGGTCTGCGGGTTGACCGCTCAAACAACACGGAATACCAATCCAAATAATCTCAGCTGATGGTCCTCACTTGTGCAGCACCGAATTCCAGGTAGTCGGTGAACCCCGGCCTTGTGAAACGCGAAAATCGTGGGCACACAAGTAAATAAGTTGATCAGGAAACGTGATGCGAATGGCAGCTGCCAGCTGATCACTCTCTTCGAGTTCGCGAGCATGCCATCCATCGATATGTTTGTTTTTCAGACGTACGCACCTACTGTCTTGCCTACATCAACCTACATCACCAACGCTCAGTAAGTCACTGCGTATTCAAACTAGATAAATTGATGTCGATATAACTGATGGACTCTACTCAAAAGGTATAGATGGGAGTGGAACTGGTGTCGCGCTCCATCACACATTCCTAGTTAATGCCTGCTGCAAAGTAACGGAATCCACTTGAGGAGAGTAGGTCAAGAGGATGATGAAGAAAATATCGTTGGAGAGAGAGAGAGACAAAAGGTGTGCAAGGGGAAATCGAGCTGAGCCTGTACCTGAATTGCTGTCCGAAACACGGACGATTCGGATAGCCAGACAATCGCCATCGTGAACGCGGATTGACTGAATTGGTTGTCAATGAAAAAAATGTTGTCTTGGATAGTGTTTCCGGTATGACTAATGGTTTTACTGCACTGAACTCGTTTTATGCCTGATGCATACAAGACTTTTGCCCCGTAAAGCGAGCAACCTGATGAGTGTAAGTACTGTGTTTCACGCGCCCGTGATTTGTTTATCGGTGCAGACTTGTGCTCGGCAAATCTAAAAATTGAAATTGTCCAGTTCTTGAATAACCGAATTTTCGACCAATGTAACTCTAGAATCGATATTGTTCTACCCCGTGACTAACTTCCATCCCACCGTCGACCATTGATCTCAGTGTTCCTCGGCCTGAAAGGAGCCTTCGACTCAGTTGCCCGCGAATCCCTTAAGGGTTGTTCTCTTCTTCGAAAAGGAATGCCCCAGAAGTACGTTAACCTACTGAGGTCACTCTACTCACATACTTCCGGTCGTTTAAGGATTTACAACGAACTAAGTAGGCCGTTGGTCACCAGCAGCAGCATTCGTCAAGGGTGCCCTCTTTCGCCATTCCTGTTCAACTTTGTCTTGGACGAAATACTGGAGAATGCACTAAGTGGTCCCCAAACTGTTGGCGTTGAATGGGCAGTTAGAGAAAAACTGTGCGATTTGGAGTACACCGATGGCATTGTTAGTCTGTTCGAATGTTTGGAGGACACGCAAAGTGGATTACTTTTCTTACTTAGGTAGTTGCGTGATCAATGACGGTAGTGCAGCAAAGGAGATAAACGCCCGCATTTCCAAGGCTCGAGCAGCATACACAGGACTGAAACACTTTCGCGTAGACACGACGTTTCACTGAAGCTGAAAGGTCGTGTATATAGTGCCATCGACGTTCAGTTCTGCTTTATGGTTGTGAGACCTTGAATTTGCCAGTAGAAAATATCCAGCGACTAGAGGTTCTCAGTTGTCAGTGTTTATACAGTTTAGTCAATGTGGAATGGAGCGAACGGGATAGTAAACCGTTGTGTGTTTGAGAGTCTATCAGGGATAGAACTACTAGCACATCGAATGGAGATCAGTATACTTCGCTGGCTAGGGCACGTATTGCGTATGCCCAGCTATCGTCCGCCGCACCGCGTTTTATTCGCTGTAGCTAATCCGGGCTGGAGGAAACCACGGGGAGGCTAACAGATGACGTGGAGACGAGGCATGAAGAAATGCACAGAACAATTAGGTAGGGTAGGTGGCTCTCGCCTCCCAGGATGGGGTCATCGATCGAGACAAGATAGAGAATGATTTGCATGTCAGCCTCAGTGTAAAATTCTATGCTTTTTCGATCCCCCCCCCCCNATGCTTTTTCGATCCCCCCCCCCCGGGTAAAAGAACCTGATTTCGCTGTTTATTTGAATCCCCAAATCTGTTCTCAGTGAAAGGCATTGCATTCCCGACTCGGTGGGCACTGTCGGTCAGTTACCCAATTTCAATCGATGAGCGGTTTGACTGTAATATTGTGCGTTCAAGTATGAAAACCAGGTGACCACAGTGAAACGCATTCCGTTACCTTCTCGTTTCTATAATCCAGCAACCGTTGAGCTGTGTTCAAATCGAAAGCTGGTCCTGTTGTTCAAAGAGACGTCTATCTATTTATTCGTAATAGCCCATGTACTCCGCATATTCCGAGTGCTTTCACTGCCCAACCATCTCCTTCCCACATACGGTTATAAATAATTTTGTCTCATTTTTGTGAAATAATCGGTAGCCTATCGAGAGACATTTTGGTTTCCCACAATTTCTCCTGATTGGTGGTGTGGGATAAAATTTATTGATTTGTACTGCACTGTACTGTACTAATCACGGAAAGGGTGGCAGTAAAGATACACTGCTAGGTTGACATTTTGTATACTTCGATGCTCAGTCTGTCTTCATTTGTTTGAGGGAAAGCAGATAATCACCACTTCATGTTCCGCCGGCAACGGCAAGCGATTTTTGTAAAACGTCCGTCGGTTGACAATCCAACATCCGATCTAGGTTTTTCCCCGATAGATTCCCTAAAATAGTCCGACTGCTCAAACAGAGAAGTCGTCTGAAAGACTAACTAACGGTTTTCGGAAGGATTCCTCTTCTTGAAAAATCTCCGGGAGTGGTGAATCATCTATCTTCTCTGGTTGTCTACCAGTTCACACTCACCTCGACGTGATGCTGAGCTCCGTGTGTTCTGATTGGACAAGGTGGTGTGCGCATACGGACACGCCGTATGGAACACCCGCTTCGTCTATCTTCTCACCTCTCCTAATCATTCCTCGGAATTACGTGTTAGAGACCGTGTTTGAACCGCTATAGCACCGTTTAAATTGATGTTGATGATGATCACCGTGGCGGAGATAGGACACGCTTCACCGAAACATGATGCACCAGCGTATTGGACGGAGGTGGCGCGATTGGTCGTGTGGGTCAGACAATAAGGACAAGTGCCGACCGTGTTCTGATAATACCGTCACTACTGTCCACCACCACCACCACCACCACCACCTTGACAGTCCATGCTGGCTCTGGTCACCACTGCCGCTTTCACAATCCACGCCAACATGACTAGATTGATGCAATCCANCACGCGCACACACACCCATGCACATATAACCTGCAAACACAAACGTAAGCCGACGCACAGACGCACAGCCACCCGGCACCATGACGTACGACAGCTGTTGGACCAATCGCGTGCACAGCCGGCGTCCACATTGCCGAGCGAATCACAAAACAACATACCGACCGACCGACCGACCGACCGACCACCACGGGCATTCGTCTTGACCGTGAATTAAGCGGTGCTTTGAAAATCACGTGTAGCATTTAGCACAGTGGACTATCAAGCTCAACGTGTGTCTACACAACGCTTGATCGGAATATGGAAAGATTTATGGGTGAGTAGGTGATACCTGCCAATTCCAGTGCTGCGGTATCCTCCCGATTGATTTCCTCATTGCCTCATTCTTGTCCGTCCTAATGTGAACGACTAATCGGATGTTCTCTTGTGAGGGATTATTGTGCTGTGTCAACAAGCGCTCCTCAAGCTCTCTCGATGATCCGTTTTAAACTCCCGGTGAAACGGGTTAGTGACTTGATTTGACCGCTCTGTGTCCTTGTTCATAATAGGCTCGTAGTATTGTTTGAGGGACTATTTTGGAAATTCTTTTACACGTGCTCATATGCACTTAACTTGGTAAGTATGCGTCCGGTCACATCCGAACGGTTGTAAACCACCCGGTGTTCTGGTAACGGGTGTTAGAAACGAAATAGGGACGTGTAAACGGTTTAGATTTTGCACCCATGATATTGTTGAGTGAAATTTGTTGATTGCGCAACCCGATTTAAAAAAATAGAAGTTCGATAATTTTTAACCTGTGCCACGCTTGTAATATTAAATTATTAATATTATTTTAGGGATGGTAACCATCGTTAGTTTATATATTTCATTTACGTTTGACAACAAGTCCTAGTTCGGATAGAAACATTACAATAAACATTTTACAACTCAGTGTTCGCCTCGATTCTCTCTTGAAACATATATATATATATATATATATATATATATGTATATGTATATGTATATATACATTATATTGCACGAGTGTAATGCAAGATTTTCTATTATTATTTCATAAATTTTCTAGTGTACGGTGTCATCTAGGAAGCATTGTTTACTTATTTCGGTCTGGTTGGGTCTCAGTCGCAATGCGAGTCCATCGCCTCAACAGTCTGATCAGCTTGCAGTAGTTAAGTGGTAGTATACTTGTTCTGCCAATCAGGTCCTCAGATGGATCGAGGAAGTCTCACC
>UZAN01055096.1:3071-13155 GCA_900618425.1 Echinostoma caproni | reverse complement strand
AGACGGCAATCTGATTGGTTCATTCCCGTCATCAGTGTTCCTGTATTGTCCATTGCGAAAGAATCTAAGCCGTCCGCAAACCTATAAATATGTAGTACGGTTCTTCATTAGTCAACGAACTTTTCACTAACACTTCCAGTAAAAGCGTGCACTGATTACATTAGTCTTTGCACTGAAATCGTTGAGAATGCAGCGTGGGACAAGATTCGGTGATAGTCTGGTAGATACAACAGCGATACACAATGGGAAAGTAATCAACAGGAGTAAGAACGAAGTCCCTGAAATGAGTCACACAGACGAGATAATGTTCAAGATAAACAGAAACGAACGAAGCGATCACCAGAGCTGGGCAGAAAATATGTAATAGACCCAATCACAGAGCTATCGATCTGAAATATCGAATCAACTCAGCATGAATAGCACAAGAAAGAAGGGGAGCACCACGCACCAGTGTCCGACTGGCTTACTGTGTGATTGAGAATGGCCTTGTGTCACTTACTCGAGTTTAAGTTAGACCAGTATACTTCAGAATAGCATATGCTTGGTTTGTGAAGAAATGCTCAGAGCGATTAGATAGAGTAAATGTAGCCCGCCTTCTAGACTGAGGTACAAAGGACTACAACTGGTTGGTCGGACACACCGAAGGCTATGATAGCCAACCGACAACAGTAGCATTCTTGTTGTCACCTCTTATCAGATCAGAATACCGGAAAAGCTATGCATGCACCGTTGTGTTATGTACTCTGTGCGTTGTCCATCGGGGGGGGCACCTTTTGCTTCTTCCCAAGCACGCCCAATCACTGTCCATCTTGTACATTGTGAGCTTGACAGCGATAAGTGAAGCTTGCTTCAGAGTTTTACGCTGCATGATGATACTGTTTAGTAAATTCGGTTGTACTCAAGCACCAGGTACTGTTGATGATCTTGGGTTCGGATTTCACTCCTTGCGCGATCGCTGATTCCCAACGCTACATGATTAATTGAGGATTTCATTCAATTTCAAGAAGGGAATTCGTCCTGTATATAGCACATGAAGCGTGAACTGATAAGCTAGGGACCACTGTACAGCCTGTATAACCTGGCTGGGTCTCATCAGCAGTGCACATTCATTGACCAAACTGGGGATCGAACCCGGGACCTCACGGGCAAAACGCAAGCATCCTACCCACTCGGCTATATCGTGCAAATGGAAAATGAAAAATGGTCTAAACAGCTGTCTGGAGGCATGCAGATAAGTTAGCACCGTTGGTTATAGGAAAATTTCAAACTCCACGATGTCTCCGAGGTAGACAGAAAACGGCTTTCCTGCAGGTGTAATTCTTCTAAGAACCCATGGATGACTTCTGCGTGATTTCACAGTTGGCTGTCAGACGTCAACCGCAAGATGTTTATTNATTCCCCGATGTCAAATTAGTAAGGCCGCCTTCGGACTGTTCTTCAATGTTACAACCAATGGATCAGGCAGTGACTTGGTTATTCAAATGTTCGTTACGGAAACATTTACTGGAATATGTTTTGTCTTTGATTGAAGATGAGTAACTAAGCATGAAATCCGAAGTGGACATCTTTATGAGCTTGAATCTGGTCAAGAAAGCTTGGGTGTCTGTGCACCGGCACGTACTGACCAACGCTTTCAAAAAATTTGGGTTCAAACCAACATTGAATCAGCCGAGGATGCAGCCGCCAGAGGATAAATGAGCTCTGATTGAAGACTTTACTGACTATGTGTCTATTGGTAAACGACTTGTTGAAGAGGAATACACCTGCTTAGAATTTGATGATGAAGAGATGGAGTATTTCAAATTTTTGCATCAAGTCTCCCTTTTAGTCATTCGACGAATTTCGGGTCGATTATTGAATTGTACGATTGATCGAAACAGCGCATTTGTTGATTTCCAAAGGTTAGCCAAACTGGAAAAACGATGACTTATGGTTGCTAAAGTTACATTTTTGTGAGCAGCAAAGGATTCTGCAAATCTCTGGGGCCTTCGAATGTGGTCAGTTTTTGTTGCAGCGGTCACCAAAGCCACGGTCATTGGGTCTATCGATGGTCTCTGGTGCACTTAAGTGAAAACGGGTGAACGACAATCGCGACTGACTGGTTAGCAGGCGAGCAGCGATGAACGCCGCCCTCACCTGTGTGAATGAATGAATGATAGTCGCACTTGAAAAGAGAAGCCAGTATAGTAACATTGCACGATTTGTCCTGGACGATCTCACTGCATCTCAACTGGGGCCTACTGCAGACAAATACGATGTTTGTATAGGGTTCGGAAATTTTGGATTACAAAATAAACACTTGCAAATGGGGGAAGCGTCACCAAGGTGATGAACAAGTCTTTTTGTTGACATAGAATTGAGTTCTATCGGTTGATTGCAATCATCTAGGCGATCTTGAGCATTATGGTGTTAATTGCACTTGTCCTTGCCAGAGCAGCGATGGAATTAGACAGGGCATTGATCCAAGGT
This sequence comes from Echinostoma caproni, assembly GCA_900618425.1. Classification (NCBI taxonomy): domain Eukaryota; kingdom Metazoa; phylum Platyhelminthes; class Trematoda; order Plagiorchiida; family Echinostomatidae; genus Echinostoma; species Echinostoma caproni. Next base: position 10,686 of record UZAN01055096.1, on the reverse strand, counting down.
CATCGTAATCCTGGTATGACGAGCCCCTGACTGTTTGAGCGATGCACTTTACGATTTGTGAATCGCTTGTTGAACTTAACACGTCACTTATGTTTACCGACACTTTCCATGACGAATGTATCAATCGGTTTGAACATACACTGGCAAGAACAAAAGCCAACGAATGAATAGATGCCGACAGAGTTAATGCTACATATTTTTCACCAGAAAATCATGAACAGATTGCGCGACGAATAATCAGTTTGGAATACGAGAAATAATTCTATGTACTGGGTATATTCCGTAACAGATATTTCAGTTATTTCAGATTACATGATTTCCTGCGAATGCGATTTCTTGTCCCGTATTCTCACCATGTTCGACCTGCTTCATTCCTATTTTCATCGACTGGGTTGATATTGAGGTTATCATTATTATAGCTACAACAGTTGCATCTTATGGTGGACGCCATATACTCAGTTCTGTGGTTGGTCTAACACTGCAAAGGAATGGGAGAATATCTGGAATTAATATGCAATTATTGCGTTGGAGAAATTCCTCTGAAGAAAGGTAGGCAGCTTCGAGATAATCAGGCACTTGAAACTGAAAAAGGGCTGAATACCGGATGTAGTGTACTAATATTAAACTGAGGATATCATAGAAGATTTCGGTTTCTTCGATACAAAAAGGATAAGCAAGACGGTATTTCTAAATTTCATTATAAGTAAACAGTACATAATTATAAACATTGGGATCAAGTAACAGAATTAGCGTACATTTTATCGATCCAGTTTATTTTGTCACAAAACTCTCAACCGATTTTTCATTCTACCTAATACATCTACACAGTCGCAGTTCCCGGAGTTTACCCCCTTTTTCGAATACCCGAGGGATGCGAAATAGCAGGAGATTGACTGTATGTTCAAAGCCAAATGCCACTTTTGCCATAAGCCCACTTTTCAATGTGCAACTTACTAACTAGGTCGAGTAATCGAGTCGTTCCGGTAAAAAATTAGCATCTATGAAAATCCCCTTGTTCCATATTTGGCCTATATCTATGCTGATAAATACAATATAGTAAATGAGTTCCGGATATATTTTTCAGGCTAGAGGAGTGAATTATTTTCTTTCTTCCACCTACGTGTGTATTCATCTGTGACGGAGTTACGCGTATGGCCGTATCTGAGTATCAACCGACGAAAGTGTGTAGCACAATACGGTACAGTACAATTCAGCGAGCCCCTAATTCTTAGCTCCTAACGCGTGAGAGTGAAAGCCAGATAGCATTGTGATTTAAAGTTAACGATCAAAGCAAACACGTACGAGGATTAACGGACTAGTTATGTTGAAATGGTCTTCGCATACTCAATTCCATGTCGGTAAATTCAAACAGTTATCTTTCTAGATTTAAAAACTAACATAGTTCCGAACCGTCCCGAGATTAGTACACAGATGTTTCTATCAGTGAGTTTCGCTTACTTTAATTTTGTACTTACCGGTCTCTTGAAAAAAGAAAGACCTTAGGGTATTACAACGGAAGCCTTCAATCATCATCCTTAAATCCAGTTACTATATATATATATATATATATATATATATATATAATATATATATATATATATACATACATTTCACACATATCTAAATCCAATCTTTCACTTTGGTGAGAAAACACCTCCGCCAGGAGAAGGCAGTGAGTTTCCAATTTGACGGTGAAACTGAATAAACTTGTCTGGGTATCTATCCATTCTGTCGGCACGTACTTGGTAATTACTCCTAATTCAACTATCAATTTTCCGTTNTGAGCTAGACAACAAACTAGATTTTGCTTGCCTCCTGCCGCGAACGAAATCCCACGCAAAAGGTTACTTCAACACAACAGAAGCCCAAACTCGGAGGTATCTTTATCTAATTATCTTACTGTTCCTACTCCAGTCTCTGTGTGCGGTGCAATATCTGTTCATTGAAACACAAACCTGCTGCCGTAGACGCAATTAAACTCAGGTAATTCAGTCCCGATTGCGCTCGTGTGCGGCTCACAGGAGGATATTGCGCTCATTCATTAACTGATTCCAAAAGAACAGTAATTGCATAATCTTGACAGTTCGGGTTTCCCTTCACACATAATTCACATATCAGATAGCCCTACAAAAACATCGCAGAACTAGCGTTGTAGAAGTCTGTATTTGGGGAAATCAGAGAGATCAGCAAATACATACATACATTTCGGTAGGTAAATGTAGCAAAAAGCGTAGTAGTCTCGGTGTACGTAACAGCCGAGNTTGACGACATACTGTCCGCCACGCATGCTACCTAGCTGGTAGGACGAGCATGTGTGAGTGGACGTTTGCCATGAAAAGCCACTGGTACAGGAATGGGTTTAGGCACCAAAAGATAGCAATTAAAAAGAACTCGTTCGTATTGTCTACTTGTCCTCCTCTTCTTGACCATGCATGATCATTCGCGTGAATTCTTTGTAATCAAAGTTGCCATCGGAGATTGGAGCACCGTGGAACAACTCGTCCACTTTCTCGTGAGTCCATCGATCGCCCATAGTAGTCATTAATTCGCGCAACTGATCTTCGGCGATTACACCTGAACAATAGAATGAAACAAGATGATCGTGTATTCAACCTTGAGTTTAGCGATCTATGGATCACGTCAATGACATAGAGGAAGGCAGAAAAGTATGAGGTTTAATGTTGCCCTAAGACATGCACTAAGATCTACTATTAGGATTATCTTTTCTTCAGCACACCGAACTATGAGGTTCCTTCTCGTTATCTGTCTTGTAATGAAAACAGATCGAATATATAAATGTGGATGAGATGTCAGAACAAATTACTTTATAGATAAATTTTTTTCTGATTCATCAATGTGCTATCATTCGTAAAACTATGACTTTTTATAGTGCGAAAAGTGATACTACTAAATGACTCTTAAAACCGACTAAAAATTGCACAAAAAACAGCAACCAAGGGCTAGTGATATTTTAAAATATGGCTACTTTTTTGTATAAAGGACCTCTCGACCAAAAACGAAAAGAGTTGTAAGAGAATATCGTGATGTTAGCAAACTTGGTATCTTGCCAAATACTACATGATTACTTCGATTGTATCTGTGCATTAGGCGGAATATAAAGAAAATCTTGGAAGCCACGTGACTACGAAAACCGTCAGTAACGTAGAACAGAGATGATCTTTAGGGTTGGTCAATCAACTAACTGAGACTCTCACATGGCATGACACAAAACTGTAGTTGCAGACAAGAACTGATGAGTACTTGCGCAGCTGTTTGGTATTAGACGCTTTATCTAATACTGCGGTTTTGTGAAAATCGCACCTAGTGTTTTTGGGTAGCGGTGAGCCCGGGGGAATCTGTGCTACATTGCGGCATGTGATAAAAACAGTTCCACCACTCAAGAACACCGACTACAGTTTCAATGAGCAAACATTGAGCAGAATATCTCCTGTGCCACGATTATTATTGCTAACTGAACCGCAAAACCAGAATGAAAACTCTCTCATTGTGTACTTCGATTTTCCTTGAGGGGTAAAAAACTTACCAGTTCCTTCTGGATCAAAGCAAGCAAACGCGTTTAAAATAGCTTCTTCCGGATCGCACCCCGTCATCTTATCACCAAACAGGGTTAGAAACATGGTGAAGTTAATTTGTCCCTTCGCCTGTGAGAGCATATCGTTTAGATACTCTTCGGTTGGTTCTTTGCCCAGTGATCGAAAAATTTCCTCCAAATCCGTCTGATCGATAATTCCATCCTTGGTAGAGTCGATCATCGAAAACGCTTCCTGAGGAGAGCATAGCAATAGTAAAAATCAGATGGTTTGGCCGCGCGATAAATCTGATGTGATGTGATGTGATCTGATGTGATCTCAAACTTACCCGTATGCTCGATCCTTCTTTCACCAAACAAAGTACGCCACGGAGCCTAAAAAACTGTGGTATATGCACATTTTCTACTCGCTCATTCGAAGTTTCACCAGCGCGAAACAGAATATATCACATCGAGGCACAATGTAAAACACTTCAACGAAATGTCACGTTGAGGCCGAAGGTGCTTTAGTCCTGTGGTAACTGCTTGAGCCCTTGTTTTGTGCGGTAAATCTCCTACCGCCATTCTCCATGTAACTGCCCGAATAGAAGCAGTGATCAACTATAGTCAACTCCTGGTCATTAGTCTTCATAGTGAGAGTAGCCGACATCCAGTCTTGCAGCACTACTTTATACGCTGAAGAAAAATCACTCACCGAATGGATCAAAAGAATGTTCTTTTCTTTACACGGCCATCAGACACCAATAGACAAGCGATGCTGTCTGTGTATCCTAACGCGAATGGCTTTTCTCCAGGTGCACAGTTAATACTGGTATTTTGGGGACGTTCAAATGTTGTCCGCGACGAAAAACCATTTCAGTGGTCAACCTTCAATTAGCGGCTACTGTTTAACTTATTAGGCCACCGTGTACCAACGGTGGCAATATCCATATTCTGAGTTGGGCTGGATAACAATCGCGTGAAGCGAATTCTCCCCTATTGTTATCTTCTTACTCCTTGCAAGGTCTAAATATGTTTCACTAAGAAATACTGCACCCGTGTCGCGATCGGGTCTCCTTGTTCTTTGACTCTTCGAAAAGTTTTCAATATTAAGTGGTTCATCTTGGCGTTGATCCGTTCGTAACATTCACTCTTCAACTACTTCTTAACGGCGGTGCAATAGCTTTTATTTTATTTTCCATCGTTATTGCCACCATTTTGAGTCTGTATAGCACACCTATTTGATCATTATCACAACGATGAAGTCAAGAGACCCCACAAAAAGCGCAAAGTCCTCTTTGCCATCATTATCGTCTTATTACGGCAAAATACTGGGAAGTGAACTTCACCGATCGCTGTCGAACTTTCAATGTATGTAAGTTGGTGAGAATATGTAAGGTAGAAAGGGATTGAGCTTATTTTGAGTGTGTGGGGAGTAAACCTCTATGGTCAACACATACCTTAAAGGTGTAAAATGTTGCTACAAGACTGGGTTGGTCCAGCACCCAACCTCACTCTGACTGGGGAATTAATAGATCAAGTGGACAAGGCTTGTTACTTGGGCAGCCGTATCTTACCCGGTGAACGCAACGCGGATGAAGTCGCATACAGAAGGCCACATTGGCATTTTCAACTTGAGACAACTGGAGCAAGTGGTCAACCTCCATAGATTACGTTAAGTGAGACGTGTTACACACGTCAGCAAACAGGTTGGAACGGCGCACGGTTTGCTAAGACAGATTGTGGATAGAAAAAAGTCAAGGGTGGCAAGAGGGTATGGAAACCCTAATCAGGAGAAGCGGTCATATAGGTCGCGTTAGGCTCCCTGTATGGGGACCTCGGGATCACTTTAAGCGAATATAATTGTGTCGTAAACAGTGACGTTCGTGCATCTCAATTTATTTGCAGTCTTGTTACATTGAGATTCTCCATTTTCCCTTCGGATCCACTTTCAACTTTCCCGTCTTCTTCTTACTGCTTCATCCAAATGGGAATCTAAAAGACACCAACCAAAACTGGTGCACGAAAGTGCATTGATAATGGTTGTACAAAATGGAACTGGTTAACACACAAGAACGAAATCCAACAGTACATAAATAATTGTTTAAGCATTCTGGTCTGAGAATTGATAACAAGAACGTCACTTCTCTCGCTTCGATGCCATAGTCTCCAGTATCTCAGTTTTTCAGACCTTAACGCGGACAGCGGGAAAAATTTGCCCTACCTAATCGCTCAGTGCACTTCCTCATGCCTCGTCTCTACGTCTTTTGTTGATCTCCACGCAGGTTCCTCCAGTCTGTAGCGATTACAGCAAACAAGTTGCGATGAGGTAGACGACAGCTGAGCACGCAAAATACGTGTCTCAACCAGAGATGCCTACTAATCTGAATTCGATATCCTAGAAAATTCATATCAGACAAACTCCCAAACACAACGGCTCAACACTTCCTAACTCGTTCGCTCCATCCTATGAGAGCCCAACTATGCAATCATCGGTAGTCGAAAACTAGTCATTGGATAGCTGCCAACCGCAAATTCAAGGTCTCAATCATAAAGCAGAACTGACGGAAACGTAGCATACCATATCCCACCTTTCAACTTCAGTGAAAAGTTGCGTCTACGCCAGAGGTATTACGGTATTGCGTATGCTGCTTGAGCCTTGGAATGCGTTGCGCTACCGTCATTGGCCACGCAACCACCTAAGTAGGAAAGGCAATCAATTACAACTAATTCCTAACTGTTGAACATCAGCGGCGGAGCAGACGACAAACAGTCTTGCAGCATAACTTTGCCCTTTTAAGGTGTTAGGCGCATACCGAATGACGTAGCAGTAACTGTTAGTCTATCAAGCGCGCTTTGTGCGTCTTTCATACAATCGAACAGACAGACGATATCATGAGCGTACATCAGGTCAAAAAGTTTTTCTCTAGTTACCCATGGAGAAATAAGGTACCTCTAACGAACACCGCTGCTGGTGACGAAGCGGCCCACTTAGTTCGTTATACACCCTTACTCAACTAGGTGGTAATGGCGCAGTGGTTTAGTCACTGTCATTATCGCCCGTTTCAATATCACGCCTAGCCTATCGGGGCCCTAAGTGGTTCGTTACTCGTCCCAGGTCTTAGGTTACCGGTTTCCAGCAGTGAACAGTAGGTATTCGTGACTATGAGGTTTACCCCGTCTGCTTTTCATTGCACCAAAGTGCGTGACAAACCAAAAAGTGAGTTCAACGAGCATAATAAGTGTGCTAGGCGGCTCTGCCGTCGTCCTGCCTGATCTATTAACACCTTGCCTTCGAAAGCCTCAGTATGGTCGGGGTGGGTGTCTGGGATTGTGACTGGTCACCATTCCCTTACACCTCGCGAAATGCTCCTCCATGACCAAGCGTCTCAAATAGCCTCTGCTGACGAAGCCTTACTCACTGCCTTCTCGTGGCAGAGGTGTTTTTTCCACCAAAGTGAGAGGACGAAAAGCCGACATCCGGGGCTATAAGCGGGTTGGTGAACCACTGGCAGTTCACCTAGGGGAGTTGGCTAAAAAGCGATTCCAAACCAACCGAGAAGAGGTGTACGAACCACACGCACACCCTCCTGATCGCGGCAGTGGTCACCGGTTCAATTGGGCACCTTGGACCTCCAAAGGACGTATGATCCGATGAACTGGATACCGGCCCCCAATGGACTGCGGATTCTGGGCTCTATCCTGTTGTCTTGCAGGTCTGGCTTTTTAGCCAAAGGCTTGGGGTGGGGACCCCGAGGCTATCCCCCTTTTTCGGCCGGGGCAAGCGGGAAGCAACATGCTCACACAACCTATGAACAAATTCTTAAGATTTCTTTTTGTTCATATGTTGTGGTACATTCGCCAGTTCTCCGTAATTGGTTACGTTTTGAATAATAATATAATATAATAAGCAAACCCATTAGGGCTTTGCCGTCAACTGGGTTGAAGGCTCCTTTCAGGGCAAGGAACACTGCAATCGTTGGTTGACGGTGGCTGTAACGTAGCTCGAGGACCCAAAGCTACGTAAAAATCTGATCAATACATCCCGGACCAGGCTGAAATCAGGCTTGCTGTACACGGATGTTG
>UZAN01055095.1:4703-14841 GCA_900618425.1 Echinostoma caproni | reverse complement strand
GCTTCAATTTGCTTCGACATTCCAATCTTCATTTCGCTCTTTTATGCAAATGGGCAACTAAAAGACAGCAACCAAAACCGGCTCACGAAAGTGCATGGTTAATGGCTGCAAAAACTGAAACACAGCGTCTCCAACCACCGATTACAATGATACCGGGTTCTCCTGGTCAGGGGTTTCAAACCCTCATATCAGGTCTTGATGTGACCACCCTTTTCTTTTTTCCACCTAATGACTACCTCGGCAAATAGAAAGCGCCATGGCAATCTATTGAATGACAGGCGTTGCACGCGCCCCGACCAAAGCAGTCCATGGAGGTCGATCACTTGCTTCAGTGAACGAACAAGATTGCCTAAAACTCGGCGCCTAACCTCAGCATTGCTTGTCCAGTTTCCCCAAAAGATTCGTGCAATGCGGCGGAGACAGGTGTTCGAACACCGACAGTCTATTGCTTATCCCGTTTTCTTAATAGCCAAGTTTCTGCGCTGTATAGCAGAATTGTCCGAACTACTGCAATATATACTTGACCCTTCACAGACAACCAGATGTATTGACTGCGCCACAGATATCCCAAGTTGGCAAATGCCAAAGGAGCCTTCTGTATGCGTGCCGAAAATTCCTCCGAAAAATTTGTTCGTTACCTCGATCACGTCTCCAGTTACAGTGAGGTTAGGAGTAGGCCCAACCGTCATCCTGTAGCAACACTTTACACTTTGAAGGTTCAAACCTCATGCCAAACATCCGTACACCAGCACTCCAACTTTCTAAAACGCTTGTTACTTACCTAGATCTTCACTTAGCAGTATAGTGTTGCCTGTATACTCCAAATCAGTCTGCCACCTGGGAGCAACTTGATGCTATTATCCTCGCGCGAGGACAGGGTTGTTTCCAGAATCAAACATACCGAAGTTAAATTGACGCCACTTTCTATGGTGAATTTGGGCGAAAAATTACCGTAAGCTCAGACTCGGTTTCTTCTGTTAGCATAAAGAGGTCGCAAAAATTGAAACGAACTTCTTGGGCACACCCTTGAAAAAGAGGCTGTATCAGATCATTGAACTGTTGATTGAGTCGAAAGGCGATTTCAAATCGAGAAAGGCAGAAGTGGTGGGTCTATGAAAGAACTTTCCGTGTTCTTAAATTTTGTGAAGAGTGAAAATTTAGATACTACCTCGACCAGGTCTTAAACCGCCCTGATTCTCACGCTTGCGGCAGACAATTGAGGAAATACGATCCCAGTGTTAAGCTTAGAGGCAATGTTGGTTAATGTTGGTTCCTGTAGTTTTCACAACAGGACCTGTCATTTTTTTTGTAAATCGGGAAAATGACCGACACAACATTCAGTTGGAACTTGTCCCCTCTTTCAAACTGGTCTTCAAAGTTTTTTCAACTTGAAAACCATCGCTGGATCTCCATCCTTCAAATCCGATGGGAGCAACCTATAGTTTCTTTAACCAACAGCTTCACAACGGCGATTATCTCTTCGTTGTTTTTTTCCAGAAGTTTCCTGTTAGATTTGCATACGCTAGACGTTATCAATAAATCACAGACAAGAAGCAATTTCATCAAACTGGTTCGATAGCAGCAAGACAGGTTCAGTTTTCAACCAACCCTGAGTAATTGATGACTAGCAGGACATACTTATCAGAACCAACAAGTCTCAGATATTCAGTAGCAACTGGACCCTTTGATCGGTCCTACTTATTAGAAGAATTAGGCGGAGATTATTTTTATCCTTCTAAGATAAGTAGCCCTTCTCTATCGGTAACAATCAGGTGTATCGTCGAGGTTTAGCGCATATCGCCATTAGTAATAATGTGGAATTATTGGAGCTCGGGATACGGATGTTGATGTTGGTGTTTTCTCCTAACTGGAGGTGTTGTTCGCAGGCGTTTCGTAGCCGGGCTAGGCAACATCATCAGTACAACTTCGTTGAAGCCTAATACCTTTTGAGATAACTTATTTCTCAGACAACCTCCACTTCCTATGGAGAGGCGTTATCGATTGACAGTAGTCGCCTAGGTAATGTAGGGGTTTACAAGGCCAATATTGATGGCACTCACTGATTACTCAGACTCTTAATGAACTGGCGTTTAAGCGATTGTCACGCTTTATTATATTGGCATCCGAGCGTCCAGCAAGGTAGCCAAAGACAATAAGATCCATTTTTTGAGTTTGGATCATGCGGTAGAATTCGTAGGTAATTGACTTACATTTGGATGGCGTCCCTAATTAACGTCTAGCCCTTATTGAGTCGTTCCGAGCTCGGCTTAAGGGTTCCACTTCAAAGGCCATTTTGCAACCATTGCTGGAATGGTATGTAGGCATCCGTTTCCGGTGGTTTTGTGTGGTTGTTTACCAAGCGTATGGGAGATCGTGCTCATAACAAAGCGTGGTTCGCATGTAGTATCAGTGTGTTTCCACTTTTTATCTACATGTCCTCTTTGACTCAAAACTCGCTGTTGTTTTATCAGGTCGCTCGCTCAGTTGGTTTAGAAGGGCGAAAAATGGTGTACCGACGAGGATATACGTTTGTTTTCCTGAGTTTAATTTGTGTGTTTGCGATCCCACGAGCAATTTACCTCTCACGAAATCAATCTTCGCATCCACGCACCTGAGCAGATCGACACCGATTATAATCTCACTTATACCTTCGACCCAGAACATCTCATGGGTAACAGTCACCCCGGGACTCTGAGTGGCATACTCCCAACCGCACATACGGTCAGATTGCACGGTTTCACCGGAACCTCTTCCACCTGAGGCATAATGAAAATCCCGGCGCCCGTATCAATAATACCCATCTTTGACCGTTCCAAAGTGAAAACCTCAAGCATTGGAACCCCACGGGCAGTCGGATTAAAAAGAGAAAAACATGAACGAATGTGGTGGTTTGGACAAGAACGGGCGAAATGCCGTATACCGTAGCAACTGAAATATCGCTTTGGTCGAACTGGAACCCTGAAACGTCTCCTTTCTTGTCATCAGCCCTTAAGTTCCACCGTCAGTCTTTTAATTTTTTCAAATATTTCTACAATATTATCTTCAATTTCGGCAGGATCCACCCGAGCAACTACGTCATCGTGCTGATAGGCTTGCGCAATCGAAATTAGGTGGTCTGCTTTCATTCACACCGCACACCATCGCAAGCGTCAGTTAGTCTTGTAGTGGAAAAGATACTACATATACGAATAATAATGAAATAAACGGTACATGGAACGGACTCATAGAAGGATTGTCCGGCTGGTTGATTGGTCCTGTTCTTCAGATGCGGGGCTCCGGTTGATAGTGTGCAGTATTGCTGAAATGGATGGCTGCGACAGTTAACGGACCGCTTGACGATAATTGATAATGTACGCATAATGCTTCAGCAACACTCGGAGAACACGTGCGCAGTTACGAATAGAATTTGTATTGTGTTGTTACTTATTTTGTACATTAAAGCAAGCTGTACAATCATGTCATATAAAAGTGGATAGAAAAGTAAGACACTACAGTACCCATCTTCTAGAGTGAAAGTGCAAACGGTATACTCGATAAAGGCAAGAGTAAAAGCGATTTGTTAAAGAAAACTAGCAGGAAAGTGTACTTTTCTACCGAGACGTGTTGTACGTGGAACGGTTGGAGGTGTAAATTCGTGTGCAGAAGGTGGGATAGTTGGAGAAGTGTGTGTTTTGTCTGTTAGGTGACTTGGTGTGGGTGCTGTATCGGAGATGACTGGTGAAGGAACAGCATGTGGGGATTGCGTGATGGGTAAATCGAATGTTGATTCAAGATACGTGGGTTTCAAACGATTGATGCTTACCGAGTAATGCATTCTCTTACGATCCAAAACAAAAAAATATCGGAACGAGAAATTACTCTGTACGGTCCGGTGTATGATGCTTGGAGCGGTCGATGTGTAGCGTCGCAACGAATAACAATGTGGCTGCATGTGTGCAAATCGTCAGACACTTTTGCAGCCCACTTGTGTTGGCATGTTAGAGTTGGTTTGGTGTGCACCATATGGTTTTGTAATCGTTCGGCAAACGTCGATGGAGAAACAGGGTTTGAAGCAATTCACCTGGTAGACGAAGGGTAGTGCCGTAAACCAAATCTGCCGCCGTATATCCGTGGTCTTCTTTGGTGACAGAGCAAATGCTTAGTAGGGTGATTGGAAGACGTTCGGTCCAGCGAGGATCTTCGTGAGCGCGAAGTGAGGCTTTGAGTTGTCGGTGAAAACGCTCAACTAAGCCGATTGCTGCGGGGGTGATAGGCAGTGGTGCGAATGTTTTCGCAACAAAGCAGCGGCGTGCAATCACGAAAGAGGGCAGATTGCAATTGAGCGCCTCTATCAGTGGTTACAGTGTGGGGAACACCGTAATGGGAAATCCAGTGTGACAGGAAATGTTACGCGACGGACTCGGAGGAAATGTCTGCCAGGGGAACGGCCACCGGCCAATGTGTGAAACGGTCGACAAATGTTAACAGATATACCTTAACATTCGAAGTGGGAAGTGGGCCTACAAGGTCAATGTGAACATGAGAAAAACGAATGTCTGGGACGGGGAAATGACCTGGGGAAGAAACCGTGTGACGGTGAATCTTATTTCGTTGGCACTGTAAACAAGATTTTCCCCAATATTTGACGTCTTTGTTCACGCTGGGCCAAACGTAACAATTGGCAATCAGACGTAACGTAGAACGAACACTGGGATGTGAAAATGAATGAAAATGTGTTAAAATGGGTTGACGCATACTAAACGGTAAAATGGGTCGAGGGTGTCCAGAGGAAGTATCACAGAAAATGGTGAATGATGAATGTGGAAGAGGGACTTGCGTGCAACGTAGTGAGGTGGATTTGAGCAGATCTCCGAAACGAGGGTCAGTGGATTGATGTTGGGAAAAATGGTCTCAAGGCTGATATCGGATGGTGTAACCATACTGTTGATGTTGAGCCGAGAGAGAGCGTCTGCGACGATGTTGTCCGATCCGTTGATGTGTCAGATATCGGTGGAAAATTGAGAGATCAAATCATAGTGACGAATTTCGCGCGGAGAGTAGCGATCAAAACATTCACGGAAAAGAAACACCAGTGATTTGTGGTCACTCATGATGATGTATTGACGACCTTCGAGGAGGTGGCGAAAATGTCGTACGGCAAAGTATACTGCCAATATTTCGCGACCAAAGGTGCTGTAATTAGTTTGAGATGAGGAGAGCTTCTGTGAATAGAAAACCAAGGGTTGCTTGACATTTGTGACCATCTGATGAAGTGTCGTTCCAGCGACCTGATTCGACGTGTTGGTATGCAGCACCAATTGAGTGGATGGAGATGAGTTGAGGTGTGACAACATGATGGCGTCCTGGAGGGCTAATTTGGCGGTGTCAAAAGTTTTAAGCGCCTCAGGAGTGTAGAAAATGTCTTTTACGTTACCGCGGAGCAAATGAGTGAGCGGATGAAGTATAGCGGAACAAGCTGGGATAAAACGACGGTAGTAATTAATCAAACCCAAAAAAGATTTAAGTTGTTTGACAGAAGTTAGACGGGGGAGGTTCTGAATTGCTTGAACCTTAGAAGACAGTGGAATAATGTCTCGGGAATTAATCTCATCGCCTAGAAATTCTAAGGATGAGACACCGAAAATGGGGTTCAATGTGAGACCATAATGTTTAAAACGTGAAAAGAGAGTGCGCATGTGGAAGCTGTGCTCTTCGGGTGAAGTGCTAACTATTAAATTGTCAGCCAAGTAAACGAAAACAAAGCCAAGACCTCGAGTAACTTCGTTCATAAAACGTTGAAAAGTTTGAGCTGCATTACTTATAGAAGGGATGTCCGGCTGGTTGATTGGTCCTGTTCTTCAGATGCGGGGCTCCGGTTGATAGTGTGCAGTATTGCTGAAATGGATGGCTGCGACAGTTAACGGACCGCTTGACGATAATTGATAATGTACGCATAATGCTTCAGCAACACTCGGAGAACACGTGCGCAGTTACGAATAGAATTTGTATTGTGTTGTTACTTATTTTGTACATTAAAGCAAGCTGTACAATCATGTCATATAAAAGTGGATAGAAAAGTAAGACACTACAGTCTCTCATCTGTGCCGGCATGCTCTGTATGAACCCGTTTTGGACCAGCCTCTCCCGTGTTTTATTGTTTACCTCTGCCAGGCCCAGATTAATTTGTCTTTATGTATTGGTAGTGCACCAACCGGTTTTCAGTCCGGTTGTACTCCGCAGCGTAAAATCGGTTCATTGCGTTCTCGCGGTCACCCTACTTTGAAAACTCCGCCACCAATGCGGTTTTCAAATTCTCATAATCAAGGGCTCGGTTGCTTTCCAAATTCAAATAGTAAGCGATCCTCGCTCGCCCGGAAATCAGTGCACCCAACGCTGTGACCAGATATGCATTCCCTTTGATGCCGTTGCTTGATGCGATTAATTCAAAATCGCGAATCCACATCTCCGTCTGCAAACGCGTTCGGCCAAGGTACCTTCATTGCATTGTGCTCACTTGGGTGACGGCACCAATGTAACGAGTAGGCGAGTCAGCTGGCAAAACGTTTATTGATCCAATTTCAAAAACAACCGGTCTATGCGTTCGATTATATGCAATCAATTCTCAACCGCGCGGCAGGATTATTCATGCCTCATTCTGTTGGTCCATTCCTGTTGGTTTCGGTCCGCACTTGGCACGTACGTTTTCTCTTCTTCGGCGTGTCGTTCCGACTGGTTTGACCCGATCGTAGCGCTAGATACGTTGATCGACAGCTCCGACGTTGTGGTATTCAGTGGATATCTTTCTGGCCAGATGCGGATTGTCCCTCGGGCTGTAATTGCTGATTCGTTCGTTTCGAGTGGTAGTCGACATTGTCTCGCGAAGTACTTCCAGCCGCTACGTCTGTGCACTTGATTGGATCGGCCCTATTCTTGATTCGTTCGCCAGCCTGGACTTTCTTGGAACCACCTTCCATTACAATATTCGTGAACAACTCTTCGTTTCCACTGGTTTCATTTTGGGCGCTAGTAATGTGGAGCCTCTCATTTCTGTTCATGATTTTAAATTGTTTTCTCCGGACGCTAAACTACAGCCATCCACTGTCACTATAAGTGGTATCACTGGATATTCATGGCCTGTTGTTGGTTCTTGTGAGATTTCAGTTAGTGATGAGAATTCTAAAATTGCCACCTGCACATTCATTATAATCAAGTCTGGCCCCTCCATACTAAGCTTGAAGGCTATGCAAGTACTAAATGTCAACCTATCCTTGTTAACCTCTGTTGATACTGAAAATGAACTGAAAAAATTTGATTATTAAATGCTCAAAGGCCACTGGTGCTATGTGAATTCCCCAGTGAAACTACCACTTAATGGCGATCCAGTTTTTCTCAAACGCCGGGTTATTCCATATGGGCTTCGTGAACCCGTCATGAATGCGCTGAACAATCTGCGTTCCAAAGGTGTTACAGAGAGGGTGGTGTCGTCAGCATGGAGTACACCGATCATCACACCACTCAAGTCGGATGGCAAGACTCCCAGAATATGTAGTGACTACCAAATCATCCTGAATCCAAGACTGTTAAAACAGACTTGTATAACTGCTGAACCATAGGACATTCTGAATAAGTTGACTGGCTCTGAGGTCTTCTCCAAGATTGACTTGAAAGATGCTTATCTACAAATCCCGTTAGACGAAACCTCCTGCACTTTGAAACTATTAATACCCCTTTTGATTTGAACAGATTTCGCCGTTTGGTTTATCCATTTCTCCTGACATATTCTAACAAGTTATGAATGACATTACTAGCGGTATGACTGGTGTTGAAGTGTATCAAGATGACATTATTGTTCATGCTCCTGACAAGTCCACTCATGATGCACGATTGCTTGAGCTCTTTCGTAGGTTTTCTGATAAAAATGTTGCCGTTAATCCTAAGAATTGTTTAGTTTCTGTCTCGCATTTTGAATGTCTTGGATATCTAGTCAGTCATTTCATGATGAATCTTCTTTAGATTCTGAGCAACTCGATACGACTAATGAACAGAATGTCGAATAACAAACTGTCACCGAAGAATTATCTGTGAATAAGTTAGCCGTACGAAGATCTGAACGATTGAGTGCGAAGCTGCGACTGGATTACAGAACCCCTATGGTCAATTCAAGGTGCGGCGAGTGTGATGTATGAGACCTACCTCGATACAGTTTTTGTACAATTTAAATGCATTGAATGCGCACAGCATGCGAATCAAATAGATTGTGTATGCTATTCCATTCCGAGTTGTTCTATTTCGGTATTGCGCAAATTCCGGAACCACATTTAGAATACTATTCATAATACTACATTTTTTCATCATTGGTTGAATTTTTCGATACACATTAAAAAACACAAAAACGAGAAAACTTCATCTCTTGCTATTGTGTTTGTCGTCACCTTATCGATCAGTTTAAAAAAGGGCTGCTTCGACCATCGATCAGGATAACGCAGCAGGAAAGAAGTTTGGCACGCTTCCCCGTACAGCTCCAGCGCCATAAGGGTATATGTGGTGATTGCTCATGAACAATGAACTCTTTTGTTTTATTGAACACGATATCCTTGTACATTCCGAATTTCCGCTCATTACAGTTCCATTCCGTCGCTGAGCTCTGTCTTCTGATTTCATTTCGAGTCCTAGTTCTGGATTGGACTATTACTGCGTGGAATGCGATACGTATACGAATTATCAGTCCGAGTGCTAACCACAACAACTACATACCATAGGTTGATTGTACCAACCAATCAGAAACCGTGCGGCCCGAGATAGAAGCTGAACAACGACAGAAAAACTAGAACGTTATTAGCAGAGGCCCGTATGATCAATGAGCTTGTTTTGTACATATTATTTAACCCCTTATTTATTTCAATAAACGAACTACTACTCCTGTGGCCTTTTTTCTCGCGTCCCGGTTACGTGGGATATTGCGTGCCAGTGCCAGTGTGATCCAGTGTTTACTTGGCATCCGTGACTATCAATCGGTGATTCGTATTCCGCATTCATTGCGTACAACTACTGCTGTTACTAAAGCTACTACATTTATCCATTTCTCGTGCCATATTCCAACAATTTATGAATGACATTACTGGTGGTATGTTTGGTGTTGAAGTGTATGAAGGTGATATATTTTGTCCATGCTCCGAATAATTCCACTCATGATGCACAATTACTTGAGCTCTTTCGTAAGTTTTCTTATGAAAATTTTGCTGCCAGTGCTCAGAAGTGTTTATTTTCTGCCTCTCATGTTGAATGTCTTGGATATCTAGTTGATGGCAATGATTATAAACCTGACCCAAACCGCCTGCCATCTAATAAAAGCCCGATCACCGTCCAACGTACACGAACCAAGATCACTGATCGGAGCCTTACAATACTATTCTAGATCTATCCCTGTATTCAGTCTGAAAGCTGCACCCCTATTTCTTCTCTCTTCTTCTGACAGGTTTGGACTGATGTTCATGAACATTGCTTATATGAATTGCTGTGTGAATTTCCTGCAGACCAATGCTTTAGTTAATCCATTCAATTCCCAGATTCACTCCACTGTTCTTACTGATGCATCACCTGATGGCACTGGTGCTATTTTTGAACAGAATGGGCATCCAATTACTTGAGTCTCAACGGTTAACAACAGCTGAAAGAGGGTATACCCAATCTCATCGCGAAGCCTTAGCTGTAGATTGGGCAGCGTAGCGCCTCCCCAAGTTCCTTTTGGTCAATCGTTTCAACATCGTTACCGATCATGAGGCCTTGAAACTTATTTTCGACCCTGGGAAATCCTCATTCAGAAGCTCTTCAGCTATGGTTCAGCGTTGGAGTATCTCACTCAGTGCATATGACTACACAGTTGAACATCGCACTGCCAAACGCATCCGATACGTGGGTTATTTTTTGCGTCAATCGCCACCCGGATGTGACTCAGAGGACATTTCTCAATCACTACTGGTACAAGCTCTTCCAGTGAGCCGCCAAGAACTTATTCGTGACACAAGTCGTTAGTTCTCTGCTGTGAGGAAGGGTTGGAATGCACAGACCCGGAACGTAGTGCATCGAACGTCTGCAATGAGGGACTTATGAGCTATATCAGCTACATTTATTATTAAACAGTAATTTACCTCTTAAATGT
>UZAN01055094.1:0-10249 GCA_900618425.1 Echinostoma caproni | reverse complement strand
ACTACTCGCATTGCGTGTGTGATAGAGAGTACTGTTTTGGTGCGGGTATATTGAAATAGTATGCAGTTTCTCACGCCGTCTAGGAAACGGCAGCCGAATAATGGATTCCCTGTGTAACTGCAGACCAATTGAATGAGCCGTTAGACTGATCGTCAATTCAAAGTATCACGAGAACGTAGCCAATCTGTTTCAAATTACGTGTTTGATTTTTTCTAACCCTGTTTCCCCTCTCACATTTCTTTCCTGCAATAAAAAATTATCAGCTTGGCTCTCAATTTATAACGCCGAGAAACTTGATTCGAAATATCCTTCCATTTTACGAGGAATGACATGTGTCACGGTACAGATTTGTCTCGAAGGTCTTCTCCCCTTGTCGTATTTCGTGTCCTTGCGGAGACTAATTTATCCACGACTGTAAGTATGCCAGTGAAACGTGATCTGTTCACTTGTCAGATTTACAAGGATCGTGTTTGTTCGTATGCGCATCCAATTCTAACATAAACACTCCACGTGTGACCGTTTTTCATGATCGCATGTGAACAAGAAAAAAATATCTCACCAGTACACATAAATATTTACTTGCCAAATTCGAGCGAGCATGAGAACGGTGGTGAAGGGAAGCGGCGACATCGAAAATTTTTACCTCTGTGTAATTATCAAATCAATAAAGCGGTTCAAGTGACAAGCTAGATGCACATTCAACTGGGGGTGGTTGAACGAACAGACAGCCTCCGGAAGGCGAGTATTGTGCGATTTCGGTTCACGGTCAGCTGGTAAATCAAGTTAAACAAGCGTATACTAAGTTTGGTGCTTACAGAGTGATCAGGTGCGTGTGCAAGATAAGCTTCCGAATCGACTCGCCGTTAATCGATGCCCGATCCGGTCGTATTTGCACCGGACGAGAGGCTTTGCCAACACGAGTAAAAGTGCAGCCTATTCCTTTGCATCTTCAAAAACCTTTTGTTTGGTATATATTAACTTCTAGCTGATACCAGTTCTCCTCCATAATCATTTTTGGATGAATCATAGCGGGTTTTCTCCAACCGGGTGCTGGATCATATCCGAACAGTCTTAAGGCGTTTTTACATATGCTTATTAAGGTGGTTGATAGATACTGGGGTTTCGGTGAATATTTTGGCCGAATATCTAACTTCAAGTTAATTTTGCGTATAAAATAATCGCCTCAGGTAAGCCGAACCTTTGGACTAACCTGCCGAAGGCGCGCAAACGGAGACGGTGAACAGATAGTCGTGTTGCATCTGGAAGTTCCAGAGTCCGTTGTGGAAACACGCCGCGAATGCTTTCATTTAGGTATTGTGTAGACAGTAGAAAAGAACGGTAGTGTGGAGAACTATCATAGAACCAGTGGCATCGGTTGACAGAGGGCTTGTCAAACGAAAATATCCTTCGGTGACCGGTCGAGCGTTTCAACTCGTTATAGGGCTTGGCACAAATGGCGCCTTGACGTGGTGGGATGGCTTGCTTGCTTGCATGACCCTGCGAGCTACACATGGCTTTTCACAGCCGTAGGTCCAATCATACCTGAAAGGTCAACAGGTAGAGGCTAGATGAAGCTTAGTCCCACAAAGCCAGCTGCTTGGGCACCTCTGGACTTCCTTCTTTTATCCACACCCGCCTCTGGAGAGGTCACTCCAGCAAATAAATACGGCAAGGGGCGTTTTACCGGTCAAAAAACGCCACTAGATGGACGTAGGAGCGGGGTACGTGGGGCTTCCTCTCGACGGTGGTACAAGTCTTCGCAATTCATCGGGCAGACACCGCCCGCCTAAACTGGGCAGTCAATAAGGTGCTGTCCCGCTTGTCTCATTGGGTGTACGAGGCTCAGGGTCGATCCCGAAAAGCGGACCGACAATCAACGCACCAACGAACAACACACTTAACGGAACCCCGAAGGCCTTGCGTGATAGGGCTCTGGAAGCTCCCACACGGGTGCTTCGTTCACGCTCCCGCGTTCGATTTACGCCCCACTACCTTGTGGGTCGAACTTTTGAGTCAAAGGCTCCGCTTGGGGTTCCCAAAGAGAAACCCCTTCGTCGGTGTGGGCTGCCGCAAAGTATGCCGTGCCCTATAGTCTTAGGCACCCATTTGGAAAACCATCTTTCCCATCTGTCTAGTTCTGGGCAATGTTGTGTCCTAACACTGGATCCTATCAGCGACCCAAAAAAAATGCGCACTGTTTGCTAATGGGTCGTAAACGGGGGCGAAAGCACAGCCTTCCAGTGCTCTCCACTAGCTATCACTCAACATTTTTCGACCGCATGATAAATTCGTGAAGGTACTGACCTGCAAAAGTTTTTTCAAGAACGAATAGATTAGCACAGAGGTTGATCCGGACGGGGTGCTTTTCACTATCATGGGGATTTGGCTTGAGCCAGGGCTGAACCCATCTTCGGTTGACTTTCGGCCACGTTGCTTACGTTTTATTCAATATCGCTACAATGTGAAATCAGATTGTATGAAAGATGAGAATGACAAATAGGTCAATTTAGAACACTACGTCTGTAGTGCAAACAAATTTGATTAAAGAATCTGCTGCCGGTCCACTATGTCCACACAGTCCTGAGTTATCTGCGTAAGCCTAGCGTATTTATCTATCTCTCCATTTGGTTCTGTTGGGCCTGTCGCAGCTAGGTTGGCACCAGACGGTCCAATAGAGCAATCTGTTAACTCGAGGGACTTTTTGATTCCAGAAACCCCCGAGTTGGTTTACCAGCGAAGGTAATATACACGAGTTACCGAAAGTTGTTACGCTGCTTTATACGTGAACCAGAATGTGAATGAGAGTGAACACATTTATTTCTACTATTTGACTAACATCTGCGTGCATGAAATAGATAATCGAATGAAGGAAACATCCCAGCAAGAGCTAATATGTAGCGATGAATCGGACGCGGGATTTGAAAGCATAAGCGCATCACGGCTGTTGTGGGTTTGTCACACGGGCCGCGAACAACGGCAATCTCAATTCACGATCATAAATGAAACAGACAAATGGATGATTCACATGAAATTCCACTTTCGGTACAGTAAGGGACAACGGAACAACGGCCATCCCAGTCACCGCGGCGGCTTCCACTCCCTCCTCGTTCACTTTGAGCACGGAACTTTGTTTCATCAAATTGACGAAGAGCAGCTTGTCTGAATCCGTTATTCCTGTGTGNGATAGATGCTTGTTATAAAACTTCCATTCAAACGTGATGCCGCCACTAAGAGGGTCAGCAGAGTTTTATCCTCAGCGGTAAATCTACATTCAATGCCGCACTACTAAGATGTTTGTTCTGTACGTCACCAAACATCCGATGCTACAACAAAGATAAATAACCTATGTTGACCTCATCTACGATTGTCTACCAATTCAAGTGCACCTATGGTGCGACTTACGTAGGTCGAACCACAAGGCAGTTATCTCAACGGATCAAAGAACGCAATCTACGCTGGCTCACAAAGGGTGGGAGTGGAGTTGTGTCAAGCTCGATTGTGGTTCATCTGGTTAAAGACGAGACACTTGGTTGGCATGCGCTCAGCATTTACGATCATCTATCGAGTCTCACTACACCCCTCGAGAACAATACGGTTTCGGACGTTGGCAACCGCAGAGGCGATTAGCATCCGACTCATGAAGCCTGAGCTGCGCGCACAACCCAAACTGATTCAAGCTCTCAAACTTCCTAGGCCAGGGGAAGAGAAAAATCGTTTGTTCACACGACCATGACGTAACTATTTTGGTTATGTGATCCAAACTGCTCACAAATTTTGAGTTCTCTTGGGCTCATTGCCAAACACATGACTGATCCACTTTTCTGTTTGACCGTATTGAAATTGTTTCATATAAATGTGATTGTGAAGGCGTGAAATGGAATTCACCGAAAACATGTTCACCTACACTGTGTTCTTAATTGTATCCTGCTCCTAATAGTCGAATCCTCGTTGTTGTCACCTGAGACTAGAGCCTGTGCATCCTCAACGTGCGTGGTGTTTTAATTTCTAATATATACTCACATATATCAACTATGGCCGCTTCATATTCGACGTGTTTGGTTGTAAAAATGCTCACTGGACAAAATGGCGAACAGTTAAGTAAACTGAACATAATTGTTCTTTCTTTTCAGAATAATGAGTTAAAACGTTTCTATTCCACATATGATGTACGTCTGTGCTTCTCCCCGCTCATTTGTTAGTGCGACCTGTACATCGAACTGGGATGCAGTGCCCTTCACCGAATCTTATCCAGAATGTTACGGTTTACCAGATCAGCCGGAGTAGGTGAGGTTTTTCGTCACGATTTATGGGTGTCTACGAATTCAAATGCTACGGTGTGGCAGATGCAGTGGTTACTTCAATTGAAACTAGTAGTCCTTCCGCCTAAGAAATTGAAGTCTAAAAGTACATTGACAACATCCACCAATGAGGGTATCCATATCTGTCGCTAACAAATTTACGCGTAATTCAGGATTAACAACTGAAGCTCTGTGACAGTTGATTCCAAGTAACGCCGGTGGAAACCCCGAGCGACCTACAGGGTTCACGCAGGCTTTCTTATGTGTAACCCTATAATCTAAGAAAGCAAGAGGGCCCAGAGGCGTTCTCTATCAATCCATGAACAAAGAACATGACGGGAGTGTTTGACCCACGGGGATCTTCCCTCTCGGTGAGCTTCAACGGTAATATCATCCGGTTTCGGGGTGGCATATTCACTCAGAGAAGGTGAGCGCTCTAAGGGGGTGGGAGACAATACAGGGGTCAAATTATTCGTTCAAACTTCAAGGTCTAAGTGCTTTATCTAATTTTTATTGAGACTAATCCAGTCAGAGAGAGAGAGAATGAATGCAGTTATGCGATTCGTCATTGGTCCTTTTGAATCCAATGTGTACCATATTTTATTGATTAGCTTACCTGACAAATCGGCCAATCCTCGAGTGAAGAGGTCCTGAATACCCAATGTCTGCATGTATGGGATCAAATTTATTTGACTTTCAATTTTGAATCGTGGTAACCGAAGTGCCACACCGGTTACTTGAGCTTTGGCCACAAGATCTTTGAGTAGATAAAAGCNAAAAGCCATTGAGCACTTTTTCCACTCCTCTCAGATCCCATTTTTGTTGAGGTAGTAGAATCACCATTGAGAATCGATTACCCTGTGAATTTAAACGAGGTGATTTGGTCGACCTGGATGAAGTTTGATTATGACGAAATGGATATAGACTTCAATTAATGAAGATAACGTGGATCAACGCGTGGTTTATTAGTCGGGATTTTGAAAGGATACTGCAAACTGGCGAGAGTAACCTCACCACACACACACAGAAATTAAGTACAGTGCTTCGCTGTAATGATTGCGACTGCTATTTGGAGTGAAGCTGCAACAAGAAGACAATTATTTATTAAGAGGGTCTTATTTTCTGTGAAATCCCGGGTTTAACCCTCAGCTGGGTTGATGAAGTTGCACTGCTGGTGAGATCCAACCAGATTTAAAGAGCTGCTCAGTGTTACCAGTTCACGTTCCATTTACAAGATGAATTTACCATGTAATCAAATCAAATTGACTACGGGTTTTATACTCTCGAACTGTTGATTCTGATAGGCCCAAGTGTGAGCACAGTTCGACAACGCCTTGATTACACGAATAAATGACTCATCGTTTCTGGCAAATAAAAATGAACTAAGAAGTGTTTTCTGTCATATTTGGCATGGCGATTTCGTTGATGGTCAATATTTTCAAGTTAAAATGAAAACCGCATGCGTTTAACAGGTTCGAATGTTTAAACAGATAACTCACTCTCATTGGCTTTTCCAGTAATGAAAATCCCTCGTGTGGAAATGTAGCGTATCCCAACGGTTGGGCGGCGTACATCATTGGAACTTTCACGGACGTGCGTTTGGTAATCCAAAAGTCCTGCTTTTGTGTGCTCAACGCAGAAAATGTTTCTTGCCATGCCGCTGAAATGCAAGAAGTGAGGGCTTGTGAGCAAGCTTAGTACTATACACACGGGTCAGTTAAACCTGAGTAGGTCGACTGCACATGGTGGATAATGCTGCGTGCTTACCTGTGAATACTGCACGGTGAAGAGATTATGAGTAATAGTTTACAAGCCAAAATTAGATGATACTGGTCAAGAGTTATTTTTTGTTTTACTTAGGGTTGTACGGTATTCAGACAGTTGGTTAGTGCACTAAACGCCCTCTTAATTATGGTTCCCTCGAAGACGGTGAAAATGATCCATGAATAACCGACTACAATTTGTGGTTTTATAGTAGTCGAACGATACCGCCTGTAAATGTAATAAAGTTTCACGGTTAATTTTTTCAAACCTGGCTATTGTCGCCCTAGTTGTTTAGTTTTTGATTGGAAACACCCACCCTGTCTTCGATAGCGACCCACTTGTCAAATGCTGATACTGTTGTATAACAAACTGTGAAAATGCTGAATTTTAGTCAGTAGATTTTACACTGAGTTTGATTTTATGTGGTTCATCCGTATCGTGCAAGATACTACGCAAGGCAATGTGGAAATGTTGTCTTTATTTGATGAAAAACAATGGAGCTAAGGATAAAAAGCTGAACAGTGGGAAACCGTGTAATCATGGGAAAGAGGATAGAGGTCCGATCTTGTCAATTTCCAAATTTCATCACAAGTAGTTCGATAAAAAAAACAATGACTTTGTCCCTCAGAGCAACATAATCTGATTTGGGTTTAAACATGCGCTATCCATTGCTTTATAATTTCCCCAAATGCCTGCCCAAACTATAAACCAGTATTGTCAACTACCTTCTACCATAAAAAAGTGCAAGAATTGAGTTTAAATACAGGATTGAATACGCGCATCCCGGATAAACCGTTGGTCGGATAGTAGTGTTATTTAGGAAACTGTCAACATGAGTTTTGCAGACCGAGCGCGAGTGAAAGCGAAAAGATCTCATGTATCCTTAAGAAATTCAGTTTATCTAATAAAATCGATAGATTTAGTCTCGTGCAATACCCACCCGCATGTTCGGTGAATCAGGCTCTACTCTGTCACCAAAGTTCGGTACATACTATTGGGTAGTAATTTTTCCAGATAGCAGCTGATCGAGGGTCTATGTTTATTCGTTTTGGTATGATTCCACCTGTGCTGTACTCGTGATCCGAAAGAGTCACAATTGATATTCATCAATACACAAAAATACGCTCATCGTGAAATGAACCGGGGGGTATGTATTCCGTCAGATCCCATTGGGTTCTCGACGGGAGATTTTAGAAAATAATTTTTTGGAATGGAAATGGGTAAGTAATTGTTCTTCGTTTATTCAGGTATCTAAAAGTTGCATTCATCCCATGCTTGTTAACCTCAATGTTCCATGATGGGACTTAGAGGTGTTTCTTCCTATTCTTATCAAACTAATAGAATAAATCTCAGAGAATTCGGAAATTTTGACCTAACAGCGCATTTGCCATGCAGTTAGAGAATGAGAACATTTCTGTGGTAAGGCCAAAGCGAACTGGCGTAGCGTTCACATGATACGGAAATGGAATCGTAAACCTCATGTGATAATTTTTGACTGATCAGTATTTTCGACTGCCGCACTATAGTTTTTTTCCTTCTTTTTCAAACCGTCGAACACCATTGTTATCCGCTCTCAAAGTCTCGTCTCATTTGAATCGCTCAACCAAACCCATCATGCACCATTCTGCTTTCTCTGAAGAAAGGTGTATGGGGCATGCCTTCGGCGGAACAGAGCTGTTCAACGCACTGGTGATACTCCAATTCACATAATGTGCTCCTTCGCCGATCCGGGTATCACAGTCCCCATTGACGTTACCTGATAGCTACATGTAAAGAACGATATGACTAACCGATACAGACATTTGTTTGTATCTAGTCCGCAGCTCTTTTTTCCATTACTCCATCCCAAACTCTAACACATTTATTCCGCTACTTTTCAGTAATTGGTTTTGTGGATTACGACCGTAAGATCATGCTATCCTTCGCAAATAAGTTGGGGCTGTTTCATGCACAAGTGGATTTATGCTTATCAGACAAAATGAATCCACCGCGGAAAACTTGTCGCCATCTGCACAAAACATTTTTCACAAAAATATTAGTTTCCAGTACACCTCGATTTTGCACTCTCTTATAGAGTGTGCGTATCCGATTCACCAACCAAAACTCAGTATTGCTTACCGCCTGTGTCTGTAATTCCTTTGACTGAGAGTTGCGTAACACAGCCGGGATCCAAGTGTGCTGTGCTAAGACGTTTTTCTCGTTTTTCTCTCTGCTCTCACTGATGGTAAAACGCCTTCCCCAAGCACGATGATGGACATTCACCATGTATACAGGATAGAGCAAGGAGATTATTGAATTGTCTATATTTCTTCTTTTGTTTCTTCAAGGAATTCTCTGTTCGCTTCGAAAGTCAGCTTTTTAAATGAAGGAATTTAGCAACGGACATGACACCAATCTCCACACTATTCGTCTTTCAGTAAATCATATTACAATTGTCACTTGTCCTAAGGAAGAAGTTTTGCCTCCGAATGTCATTTACACTACAATATCTTATTTATTTTCATTTTATATATCGGTATATTCACTGTATTAATTCACGAATCGTAAGGAATTCACCAATTTGGTTTACAAAGTGTTTTCCCACCTGACTTGACCACTCGGGTAACAAAACTTAATGGGCAGTTGAAAATGTCAAAGACGAAATCTAGCCTAGTGAGTTTAGCTAGGGGATAATGTGTCCATCTTCTTGTAAAAACGCCTACTCGGTGGAAGCCACCCGACTGGAATTGACATATTCCTGTTATGCCTCTCTTCGTGTATAGGATTTGTAGTCAAAAGTCCAGAGTAAGCCGGAATCTGTCCATTCTAATTTAACACGGTTGATATAGTGATAACTCAAGCTTTCTAGGCAAAAGATTTCAAGTGCAAAGAAAACGGAACAGACCAGTGAATATGCACTAATGATGAACTTTAATAGGAGAGAAATTCACGTCTCGTTATTTCCATGTATACATCCAACTGGCTAAGTTTAGAAGGTCAAGTTTGAATGAATGCTTAATCAAAAACACTGAGTAGTTTGAAAATGACTAACAATTAGACAAGAATATTAAATTCCTACCAGGTAGAGTTCACCAAACATGTGTACTTCATGTGTAGCCCCCGTTACATCCAGTACGGATAGCATAGACCAGTTACAGTCCCTTTTTTACTAATGGTTAGAAACGTTCCTTGTAGTTAGACGCTTTTTATTCAGAGCATTTCACTACCTCGGGATATCACCGAGCCGGTATGTTAACAACTTACCTTTAAATGTCAGGATATTCGCCAAAATTATTTTAGTGTCCTTCGGCAGTTCGTTTTTCGACGTGATAAAATTCGGAATCAGATCGTTGGTTTTTTCCTTTATCCACCAGTTAATTTTTTGCATAGCTTCATACGAATCGGTGAAATTGATCTGCAATTATCACAGTGTGAATGAGTGCAGTGAGTGAACGAGAAATTGGATGAATGTTGATCTGCTTTGTTACAGATAAAAATGAATCACAATGGAGGATATAGGTGTGTGTAGTTATTGAGCCTAACAATACTTAAAATGCTTTTTTCATAAAGACATTGCATAAGATGTATGCTCTCCCGTCTGCGAATGGCGAGGTTATTCGAACAGCCATTGCAGTGTTCTCTTTTAAATTTAAATTAGTGTCTTTTGGTGATCTTTTAACTAAAAACCTCTGAATTCGTTCCATGACTCGATGAGGAGGAAGAGAGAAAGGGGTGAATGAATCACGCCAGAAACTTTCCAAACTAAACATCTGTTGAGTACGGTGTATGTGTGATCGAAATATCAATTGCATCTAGGAAATAATGCAACGTCTGAACTATTTCATTAGACCGAATGGATGAATATGCCTAAAAATCCCTCCTCTCCAACTTATTCTCTCGACCCCTCAGGGGTGGGTGTTCACATAAACTTACCTTTTCTTTCCTTCCAGAAAAATCGGCCTTCAAACTTTTCTTAAATTCGGACCGGAACTCGTAGCTTTTTTGCAGGAACACACCATTTGTGATCGTGACCACCGGGACGCGTCGCTCTTCCACAATGAAATCCTCTTTGGACAGAGAGTTGTACAACTTGCCATGCATTTCCTTGGCGCTCTTTTGTAATGACCTGATATCATTACTTTTAACTGTGTTGGTTAGTTTCAAAGTGTTCCCAATCTGTGTGGCTGTTTGCCCCCTGGCTCCACCGG
>UZAN01055092.1:0-14845 GCA_900618425.1 Echinostoma caproni | reverse complement strand
TATCCTTACCCCTAAAGCCCTGTATAAACATTGTATTTTCTGCAGTATGCACTAGGTGGAGATGCAGCGGATTCGTCCTGGACATATGGTCCTTTCTTTTGAGATACAAATTGTATGCTACTTTCGGCACTCTCCATTATTAAAATGGAATTCCGGTAGTGGGTGGTTATTACATCAAAAAATTAGTGTGCAACAAGTGTAACATTTCGCATTTAACTCACCGGTACTTGTGAGTAGTGGTGTGGCATAATTGATCGATAGACTGATTTGAACTCACTATTCTTCGGACTTCACCTTCAGTGATGACAAGTACCTGTGAGTCAAAAACGAATCTTCAATCCAGCCTTGTAGGTTCGTAGACGAATCAGTCCGTATTTGCATGGAATTCCCGACTTGGTGGCAGGCTATTGACTGGAGTTGACAGATTGTCATCTGTGCCTCCTTTCGATGCTGTCGAGCCAAGTGAACTGAATATAACCGAAGACCACCTGAACAAACATGAATTCACAATTTGGTTCAACCATGGTATGAATTGGTTGGCACAGTGGTAACACACGCCTTCCATGTGATGGATCTGGAGTTCAAATACCGGACGGGACGATGAACATGTACTGCTGATGAGCTCCGATGAGAGCGAAACTCAAGTCTAATGCTTCCGGGTGTATGGTTGAATCGATGAACTGAGGATTGTGTGTGAAGGTGAAGTCTGAAGGATAGTCAGCTCAAATCAGTAAAAATTGACTGGAAAACAGTAGACCAAGATTATATTCTCAATATTCCGATTCCTTGGACAAACACTTTTCCGATTTGTTTATGATGAGATTTCTCAAGAATGGTGGAACATTATTCTGTGAAATGAAAATGCATACCTCACTGGATAATTATTTTTCAGGAAGTCGTGCAAAACAAAATAAAATAAATCAACCAGAGTGTTTGAATTTAAATTAACTTCGGTGATTTAATTGTAACAACCGCAACACTTGGAACTCTTTTGGTGCAATTACTAATAATCGATTTTCGCTGTAGAGTTTCGAGACATTCTTGCCTATCTAAAGTGCATGCATACCGTATCTCTTTACTGCTTCGTGTAAGAGACAGAAATACATGTATTAGCTTCAGTTGAAAGCTTGCATACACAGTGTATACCAATGAGATGACCATTTTTTAGCATAATCTCCCAGATCTCAGGGTCTCATAGCTGTCATAGACGACAACAACTGTTATGTTGTTGGAATCTGTAGATTGTGCATACCCTATTTTGAAACAAACGATGTTAAAAGTGTATCGGAAAATTGATGCGTCATATGGTTATTTTATTGTGAATGTTATGGTGTTTAAAACACAGCGATGTCGGTAAAGATTAAGGGTTCGAGACTTACAGTTGTCGCTAAACGTGCTAAGAAATAGCTCACCACGATACGTGCAGGCATCGGAAGAGTTTGAAGACACAATGTCTGGTGCAGAAGCATCACAGTACAGCAATTACATGTAACGACTCCGATAAGTGGAAATGCTTTCACTCAGTTGATGTTTGAATTTAGTATTTCTATCATTTCCAGCGATTTATAGAATATCTTTTGATTTATATGACAATTTCAACATCAATCATTCCGATTTCGTTATGCAATCTCCATATCCGGATTGATTGATAGTATAAATTTTTCTGATCTGTTCCACGTCGGAACAGATTACGTTCTCTCTTATTCATTATGCTGGATTCACGCACGCATTACCGTTTTTGGCAGTTTTGGCTTGGTCGCGATCGTAAACGATGTTCACTGACCTTAAGTAGACTAAATCACAACAGGTTTTAAATTGTAAGTTAAATTACCGAATCCTGGAATCTAGCAATCTTCTAAAGACAATTATTTGAAGAAACACAGAAAACACGATGCTCATTAGTTTCGTTTTATGGTAAAAAATAGTGAAAAATAACCTCGAGTGATAATGTTATGTCAGCAACACTACTATATGTAACTGGAGAGCAAATAAATGAATATCGAATTCAAAGTCACCAACACACAAAATTACTCTCCCGAAAGCGTTGATCGTCAATAAAGCTTGTTTATTTCAGTGGACACTGACCAGTGACAATCAATTTATTGTTTCACCAGTTGATGTGCTTTAGCTCACGAATGAAACACAATTCATTATCTGGTGGGCGTAATTGCAATCTATCTGTATAATGTCACCGGAACGATTTGTTACCATTATCACAAAAATTGACCTGGATGCTGTTTGATGTAAAACCGAAGTTTTCGTTTTTAAATACGGGATATCATTGACACGTGTAACGATTCACCTTATAGTTCCATTTTCTTGTGAAAAACGTACCAGAGTACATCTGTTTATCAAAGAAGCTCGCAGCAGAAATTGTATCTTCTATTTTTCGTGAGAATCTCTTTGATTACTCAGCCTCGTTAAGCGAAGAATTATCTCCGTTCGTGTTTTCTCAAGTAAAATTGACAATATTTGTGGGGTTTGCGGTTGATCCTGATCAAGCATTATTAATATAAAACATACTGAACCACGAAACAAATCTGAACGGAACACTTATACATAATACTCCTCATTCGAAGCCGCGTAAACAATTTTCTTGGAATCAGGTTTCAAAAAAGTTTGCGAAATAATACTAATGAAATTTTATTCTTATGAGTCCTCGATACATACCACTAAGATAGCCAAAAATATGAACAATAATCGTCAATATCAATAAATTTGAAGAGAGGGGAGTTCAGCATTCAGCGTGACTAAAACATTGAGCTTCACTTTCAGGGCTCAATAATATATATTGCACATGGTGCAATGCTAATTACAAAACCGATATTCGAATATACGGCGCAAAATTGGACGACGGAAGCAGGGGAAAGCACACAAACCCAGGAAAAATTTGATTTGGCCCACCCAGACTGAAACCGTGAAAACAATGAGTATGAAATAACCAGATAGGTGAACAACCCAAACATGTTAGTACCCGAAATATTCATGATGATTCAAGACCCATTGTAAGACACCAAACGAGAGTTGCCTCGATTTCATGTTTTTCATAGTGTAGTCGATCGATTTTTTTCACTTCTGGAAATATTTCCTGTGTATCAATTTGATGCAAACTTATGATTATTGGTCTAGGTAAACTCCATTGTTAGCTAAATCGGAATTGGGTTCATTAAATAACAACCACAGCAACAAAAGTAATCCCTTGTCGGAAATACAAAAAACGGATTTTCTAGATCTCTTAATAAGTGTTGGTATGGAAGCTGGTCTGGGAGCTTTGGCTGCGGGTGTTCCTTCAAGTTAGAATATGTTCATGTCTTTTCCCCCACGGGTTTTGATGGGTAATTGCATTTTACCCCGTAAGCGACTTGTTCAAAACTATCTATTACCCAAAAGTTTATTCTATCACAACGATAAAGTACAACCTTCATTTTCGCTTGAATCTCCCTGTTCCTCAAACATTAAATTTTCATCAAAGTTCAGAATCTATAGTCTGGCACTGCATTCACCATCTGCTAATGCTTTCAACATTATATTTCTTCATTGATTTTCACTTAGACGACTATCATCCAGAAGTTTCCATAATGCAAAATGGTACACTTCCTGGAGAGCCGCAAGTTGAAAAATAACTGGTTTGGTATATTCCATAAGGGGGAACATTTGTAGTTTCAGTCAATTGTCGGCGTATGTTCCCTTATCCATGTGGAAGAATCCTGCGCGCCATTGGTCTACACATCCGAGGTCTCGCTACACTTTTTTGAGAGCCGTGTGCCTGATGGTCATTGGAAAGCCACGATTACCCGTTCAAAGAATTAGTAATTTCCGGACGATTCTTTACCAATTGATGAGTTATTCACCCGCATACAGTATGTATTTGCCCACGTACCATGGTCTTATCATGATCACTATTGTCTTTCCTGTTAATATTTTGATTGCGTTTGCCGTTTTGCAACCTTTTGCTGTTATCTATTATTCTTTTTTAAATAACGTAGTAGATCTCATTCGACTTGTTCGTTTTAGTCATTGTTTGCAATTCAGTGCGTTGCATCAACCGGTGATTTCTCAGGTAGAGAAGCGGCTCTGGGTTCCTCTCACAATCAGACATGGTCACGACAGGCAGTAAGACTGATAAAACTGCTGTTTACGCACTCTGTCAATCATTGCTTGCTCTGCTATGTACAATTTAGAATCAAAAATGTGCTCCACATTTCCAGTGCAATAACCAAATGCAAAATTCGAAGCGATTGAAACACCCGAGCACTTTTTGGTTGCATAAATCCTGAACGGCGTTTCTATTCGAATTAGTAAGACATATGGAATGAGCATTCAGTCATTTACAACCACTGCGCACAAATAACAGTCAAATAGAATGCTGAATCTCAATCACGTCTTAATTCAATGGCAGGTTGTTTATCAAAGTACCAGAAGAATACCGTGCAAAAAGAAACGTCTAACAGGTGCATTTCAAAGGCCTTCCATTTTCTAGTTCGTTTTATTCTGGAAGATATTGGTTGATTCACCAAACACGAACTCACAAAACATTCGCACGATGGTCTTCTGCTTCAGTCATCTTAAATAATATAAAGATAAATAAGATAGTTAGAATCAGTGGTTGTTGTTCGGAGTTGTATAATAAAGGTGAGAATCACTGGTGCACTACCACACAAGCCGCAGTTGAGTATATGCTGTTCAATGTAATACAGGTAAAACATATGGACCGTCAATGATTGCTCTCAATCGGACAAGATTTTTGTGGTGCATATCGATTTTACGCTAAACAAGAAATTTGAACAGAGACATCCATGGTCGTAATAGTGAAACTTCAATTAAACTTCAAAACCCTGGAAATAAATATATGATATTGTCAGCGGAAACAAGTATGGAAGAAGAAAAATCCTTATGTAAAAGCACTTGCATTACAGATTGGCAAATATTTGTGAATAAATGTTAACCAGAATAATGAACACATAGTTCAAAAGGGCAAATTTTTTAACTGTATCACTCTGAATGATATGAAAATTCATGAAATTTGGTTAGTTTCAGGAAGTGCACTGAACGACAACACCGGTAAGATGAAATATTAATGAGGGGTCTACTGTCTGCAGGTTGGCTGTTGCAGTCAAGATCGTTGAAGGGCATTTTAGTGATAAGGTGCAACTTACTGTGCGGCATACCTGTGTTTTTCTAGTCGGGTGAAAAGAATGGGGAAACGATTCTTGAAAATCGCATCAACTTCCTGAAATAAGTGTAATTTTCATGTAATGGAAATGTTCTTGATAACCAACAATGGAAATGGAATCGGATATGCGTCTGAAGCACAATCGTTGTGTTTGCTTCAAACTGAAGTGTGGCTCGATCTACTCTAGAAGTGTAATTTAATTACGAAAATTTAAATATATGTTAAACCCCATGAAATAATGAGGTAATATGAAGTTTCCCCTTTGTTCTCTGTTGACAGTACACCCAAGAACTTGGTTCAAAATCAAAAGTGACACACCTAGTATTTATACGTCAACTCGCCAGATTTACCACTATTTTGGTATAGCTGATACAGACGTGGAAGGATGAAATATGTAACGCTGATTTCAGTTATCAATGGCAATCTGTGGCAGGTTGCCGCCTTTGATATTCCTTGATCACACACGAACTGGATCGATCACACAATCACGTGAATTGATTCAACCATATATGTTGGTGGAAAACGATTGTGTAGGAATATAAAATTTGATGTTCAAAGGTGAACTACAAACAGGAAATTATGAATTCGATGCTCGTGACTTTGGTGCTCATCTCCTTTTCAGTCGGTTCGATAATTGGTAGGTCATAGATTCGAAGTTTTTGGTTCCTGTATTTTCAAGTTATTAGCATTGCACAGAAATGTGTGTGTTATAATATAGACGCCGCAGGGATGGATACAATCTTAATGAAAGGAAGCGGCACGTAGGTGTTGATAAGGATTTTAATTTGGTTCCCATGATTTGATAATTCTGCTTATTATGAAGAATAGGTTCAATATTAGGCAACTATTTTTTTGAGTCGGTAAAAGAAACTTGGTATGCGTTCATGTTTTTGCAGGATACAAATGGATTACCGAGTATAAATTTAACCAGTGGATGAATTACTCAAATCTGTGTCCGCCAACCACGGAAACTGTATTTAACTCCAGCAAAACACTTGATTTGAGTGTACTTGCAGTCACAAATCGATCGGCTACTTTGACAATACAGTCAGGATCCCCAGTAACAGAACCGGTTGATCGGACACACAACGACGGAAACATAACCAGCAAGATACCAGATACCAACAACAATGGAAGGAGAAACGGAACTAAAGGTCAACATTGGAACGATACAAGGAAGCCCTTCAGTGGAAGACAGTTCAGTGGGCATGTCACAAACGCCTTCAATGAATAGTGAATTTGCTGTGAACATAAAGTCCCGGGAAATTTCAAGCGCATTTTCGTTTGAAATGCATTATATCTTGACCAAGTATGCACATTTTGCAATCATGGAGTGCGTATTCATAGCTTGGTTTATAATGGACGTTGGCACTCGTTGCAACTGTTCCGGTTTTGAATAAATTGTATCCAAACGAATGTCACTGGAAACGTTTTCGAGATGATGTATCAACATAAATCCTCCAGCCTCCCTCCCCCACGTATTGTTTTGCTGACCTCATTTGCATATATATTTGGTAAATATATAAAATTATATCTTTAATTGAAATATCTGCTGCTCGCTAATGAAACTAATAACCTCGACCAATGACGTCATCCATCGCCCCAAGAGGATTCTTCAGAACAATCGAATGAGCACTGAATGGAAACGCCTCATTTGTATTCCATTCAGTGATAGATTGTCCAGAAAAACCATTTATTAAACTTATTGTAATTTATCAGCTCAGGATAACTCAGACTTATGATTACCGCTGGTAAGTGATTATGACAATCGGAACTGTACTTCAGGTGAATTACAATTTCAATGTCGAAGCAAACAAACACTGAACTGAGTGTACGGTCTTCAATCGCAGTAAGCTCTACGCGGAAAGATTGTTTAGCAAATAATCCAGTCATTCGATGCCGGAAAGGTTAAACTAATTTATCCGGCAATACCCCTTCTGTAGGGGCTTTTGAGGTCTTTTGTGACATACAACAAATAATTTCGTAATTTGTTTTGGAAATTCACTGTCCACCGGAATCCGGGGTGAAATTCGTTTAGGCCAAAACGACGTGTTGAAATGCTAAACAATACTAGCAAACCGCAGATCTTTCATAATTATCAATGTGTGGTATTATGTGAGGCTTTTTTTCTGAAGAGGGCTTCTTTCATTCGTCTTCCTAGCAGCTATAGACCCGCAGTTCAATAGGTTTGATTTGTATTTCAACTGGAGCTCAATACATTTGGAAACCGATCCTCACGTTCGGAAACCGTTCTGGTTTAGGATCAACGCGTGTGT
This sequence comes from Echinostoma caproni, assembly GCA_900618425.1. Classification (NCBI taxonomy): domain Eukaryota; kingdom Metazoa; phylum Platyhelminthes; class Trematoda; order Plagiorchiida; family Echinostomatidae; genus Echinostoma; species Echinostoma caproni. The sequence goes on along the minus strand of UZAN01055092.1, from coordinate 7,396 downwards.
GTGGTCATGCGAAATAACAATTCCGATTGGCTTGATCTCCTTAGCCAGATAAATCATTCCTGATCGAACTTTTGGTGTCCGATCAGGAGGAACATAGTAAATCACCACATATTACGGGAGAAATAGATCAGGGATTCTATGTACGCTTCGATATACCATGAAAATGGACCTTTCTTTGGCACGCATGACAAACAAAATGAATTGTAACCCTAGTGCGGAGCATTCATATATGCTTTTTCTGTTCACACATCAGCATTCGAAAATATGTGGTTTGGGTCCAAACACAGATTGTGCTACAGTGTATGGTACACATTAAATTAAATTGCTCAACTCCCCAAGTCTATCAATTATCACATTTCGGAAAAATGATGACTAATGTGCCTCAAGATTACTCTAGGAAAATTTCAGGTTTACGCATGTGTAGCATTGTGCGTGACCCAGGAATGAAATCGAACCGGAAAGGTGGATATATTTAAGGGAATCGGATAGCGAGCATTTGCCATTATATGTCCATCACGACTGTTTTAGGTTTTGCAGACAACATAATCTCCGCATGCCATGTATTTCTGATGAATAATGGGTTCTCCATTTCAAACGTAACTCATGAGCAGTTTTGCTACATAATCCTGCATATTGTGATCACATTTTGAGGGCTGGCCTCACCGTAAAATAGTTACCGGAAACTCGCGTAGGTCTGGCATTGGTTAATGATGTGTCTGAAGTTTGAGGTTCATTCACGTTTTAAAATGAAAATATACCCCAGTGAATGAGACAAACATATTCGTTTTAACCTCTATCTTCTAGTATTTACTACCTCCTCCTATTCTAGATAATTTCATTATTTTGGTGTTAGCATTCACATATGTTACTGTGCTAAAGAATACGGTGCCTCAACCTTATTTTACCTTCAAAACTTTGGAGTAACTATTCGTATTATTATATTGAGTTCCTGAGATCTTATGTCTTTCAAGAACGTCGCAGGTAGGTATCACACATTTTTTTTATATTTTAACTAACTTCGCTGAAATGTTTTGGAAACTACTATGAGTGTTGAAGAGCCAACACTCACTAACGGGAATGCTTATTTGGTATTGCCAAACGATCACTCTACATTAAACGCACCTGTCTACTTCTATGAAATTAATCAAATGCATTTGCGTTTCTCCCCCAATCAAATATGAAATGTGATCATCTTCCTGAAACATTTACTTCGGTGAGAAAACCAATTTCCCATGACTTGCTGTTTTCAATGGAACATTTCCCACAACTATCAATATAAAGCGGCCAGTCTATATTCAGAGCGAATTTGAAATACCAACTCTAATTTAAGGCTATAAAAGATATCTGCCAACTGAAAAAAAACAGATGGCGTTTAATACTGCTTCGACAATTATAGTTCTTTCCCTTGCAAATCTTTAGACAGTTCTCAAAGGTTGTTTCTTTGTGTTTCCTTGACTATTCCTCGGGTTTTGATTCTGTTTCACGTCCTATTCTCTCGCAAAACTTAAAGTCATAAAACTTTTATTAAGAAACTGCTTTTGAATCGCATTGCTGAACCTTTGACTAAACGGTATCGGTAGTGCATGATAAGACGTTGAACTCATCTATCGCGGTCAAAACCCATCTGTTTACAGTCAGCGAAGGAATTTATTAAAATAATTCTGTGTCGTACATTTCACCATCTGCCAATCACAAGACTCTCATAAGTGTAGTCTGAAACTCGGCAGTTTCCAGTTAATTCCTAATCCGCCCTCGGCAAAACGTTACGTTGAGACGATCTGAAGATATAGCAATCGTCCAAAGACCTCTGCTTCAAAATAGAAAACTAAATGATGACAAGTAGCCAAAGTGTAACATAAATATCGACTCTTCGGCAGCCTATCCTCGAATTGAACAGTTATATTTCCAGCCCATGACATCACCCTAGCAAATGCACCTCTGTCAGAGAAACGAGAATATACCTAGTCTATGAACGCCAGAGGAAAGTTGCCCTGGTCTGCGATTTGTATCTCAAACTCGCTAGTCTTCACGGACAATTCACTTTGATAGATTTATTGGTAATGTTCATTTCACGACTTTTTCAACGTATTTTAAACCGCCTAACTGAAGTTTTAAATACTTGGATCAAACCTTTGTTTCCGCCTTCTACATAATCGTATTTTGGCTCTTTGTATGTATCCCAGTCTGTATGCTCTAGTTGATTTGTTGTTCCTTTTGATTTAGGTATTGATTTTGTAACCATGAGTCCATGCAAAAGTGGATTTCCAGTGGGAGCAAGAAAACCTGATCAACAAATTTCTGGGATTCTTTTCCGGGAATCGTCAATGAGTGATACATCCGGTCTCTGACTTCCCGTGTTCTCAATGACCAGATGCATTGTGAGGAACAACAAACCGGTTTGCAAATGAACAGTCGTATTATTCCCTAATAGATACTTCTAGGATAGATTTCTAGCACATGTCTGAGGGTATCTGAAATCGGAAAGGAAGCTTTTATGATATTTCCAATCCGACGGCAGGCTTGTTCAGCCACAGTAGTTGTAATGATCAACTTTCTTTCAGTCGTTTCTAACCCTCAAACATCACATGAAAAAGTGGTTTATTTTTGGGATCCTCAAAGCAGTAAAATCAGACCCAAAAGTTTGCAGGACGCAGCGTGCTCCTCGCAATCCATCTTCCGAATGACAGAACAAATCCTTAAAATTTTGCTTCTTAATCAGCTACATTGAATCTTTCAGATGCTCATGTCACACAAACAGTATATTCGTCTTTCTGAGTCACATGTGGCATCTGAATTTCCTGGGATTAATCCTTAAATGTTATCTTAGTAGCAGTAAGGGCTTCAGACAAGAGATCATTGGGTGTAGCCTGCACGAAAGGACAGTCGACGTTTGAATGACGTCATGTTAGGAACACTGGAAGGACTTTTGAGAAAGCCGTGCAAGGAAGAAGTGTAGTCGAACGCAGCATGAAATAGTGAACCATCATGAACTACAACAACTATTGATGTGAGCAGTATTTTCTCAGATAAATATCCTCGACACAGAATGTTCATAGAAGTGAGTCAGCTAGACTAAATTCTTTAGGGTTTTCTGTTCCTGAAATGAGAGCCAGACAAGAAAACACCCATCAGTGGATTGAATCACATGAGCAGAATCCCATGTTGAGTTGAGGTTCAAGAGAAGGTTGAAGTAATTAAAAAGTAAGCTGGCATTTTTCGTATTCGTAATTGCATGTAGCTAGTTTCCTTTGATGCACAGATTCCTCCGTTTTTTGTATAATTACTTGAGGAATAGCAACCCAAACTCTGACTTAAGTTTGGGTAATTATCACTTGATTTCACTGTACACCGTCCACTAGTGGTTTAGTGAATAACAGTCCACTGGCAATCACTTTGAATTACTTCTCTGAGTATGTTTCACTTTCCACTTGAGACAGGATTCACTTGATTCATGCATAATGAATCAGTCTGCGGTTTCTCAAGACGTTCAGGAGCGGGATACTGGAATAAAATGTGCCCGTTCAGTTTCATATTAGATGTTCCGCTTTGTGTAACCAGATTTAAACTATACTCATGTCTGTCGTAAACTGATTAATCCCTCAGTGTCGCACCCATTTTGTTTATTTATAATATCAGTTCAGTGTACCACAAACATTTTGACCGATCAGTACAAGCGCAAATACAAGTGCACAGCAATGGAACAGGTAACCAAAAATACTTGCAATGCATCAAAGTGTCCTACTCCCCAACGTGACCTTTGTCATCGTTCTGTGCAGTCGTGACCTCAACAGAACTGGAGGAGCGACCGGGACAATGTCCTTGTTTCACGTGCCCTTTTCATACTTCATCAATCACGCCGTTCGATAAAGTGCAAAAGGGGACGTGGTACAGTGTCAACAAGTGCAACACCAGATGTCTCGACGGTATTGGATATATGCGGCCTACGGAGCTGTAGAATAGACGTGCACTAACTGCCCGAAGCACTTTCACATTTGATGTACCAAACGTTTGCTAAGACGGGCAAAACAGTTAGCCGCCCAGTCAGAACGTATAAGGTTCTGTACATAATGTGGGGAAATCCCGATTGTAAAATGTATTACTTGTATCACACAGATATTTGAGAAANCTATTGCCAGCCGCCGAAGAAAGAGCGAATTCAAAAATCGCCACACTTGAGGCAAAAGTAGCGGACTTAAGTTCACAGATCACATCAGTAAGCCTAATCCGGAAATCTGGCACGAAAATGCTCAGCACTAGTAGTCACCCCACAGCACCAGACGAAAACGACAGAAATGACCGTGACAACAGAAACAACAGTAGAATCATCTGCTACCTTGGAGCCCATCCATACCCAGTGGCCTGCCATATCTGCTTATTCAGAGAACAGACCTCAGCTTGCAAAATAGAAAAATCTGGCTAACACTTCCTTGACTGTGATTTGCACAAATGTTTCCGAGCCCACTGCATCGTCACTGAGAGCGAGGAAAGATGATGAGATGAGTTGCTGGAATACTCTGTGTACACCAATGGGAATCATCGCCCAACCCGTGGGTCTCACACGCCTTCGGCGACAGCCGAATTCACCTCACGACGGAGAACCCAGGTTACTTCGGGTGACACTGGGGAGCGTATCGAACGTATGAAACGTTCTCCTGTTTAGCTATTTCCTATGAGGAAGTTCATGTAAAGCAAGGATTCTACCGGGCAGACCATGGAACAAGCGCGCGCACGGACTGTGTATGGGAGACAGAAAATGCCCGGGTGATTCTAATACACGGAGTCCCATAATTAAATGATCCAGATATATGAAAGTGCCAGCATACGGCTGTAAATAGTGGCGGTTCATTCAAGATCTCATTGGACGTCGTCAGGTCTCGAATACAGCAGCTGGCCGTCTCCCCTGTTCTCCTAACTACCACGGAGACGGTCCGAGAAATCTGAAAGTAACTGAAGGTACAAGAGAAATGGCTACGACTGTCTTACAGTCGCGGTACCGCAACAAGATTAAGGAGCCATCAAAACGTGGTTGGATACTCATGCACAAACCAGGACCAAAAGTATTTCTCAGACAGAAAATGTAGCTCCCATACAAACTGGGTTCCCACAGATTTCATGTTCCTTCCCGCAACTGGGAGATCAAACCCAACAAACCCATTTCCCAAACACTTCCCTTAGCCGACCACGATACACTCGGCTCAACCAAACCCCCTTCATCCCGATGAATTTCTGCTCCATCCCCAACTACATTGTTTCTACACTAACTCCCACGGTTTCCTCAGCGAAGATTCAGAGGTAGAACTGCGTTGCCAAACTCGCCAATGGGACATCATTGCAGTCACCAAAACCCAGCTGACAGATGACATTATGGACTCAGAATTACGTTCACCGGGCTTGACTCTGCTCAGACGTGATCGTTCTACACGAGGCGATGGAGTGCTGCTTTACCATCAAAAAAATCTATAGTGTGAACAGCTTGAAATTCCCGGCGCAGCCATCAATTCGTTGGGGTATGCACTAAGACTTTCCAAGAACTATAGGTGTCTATTCGGTGTCGTGTACGAACCCCCGCATATTCAGACTCGGCCAACGAGATTCCATTGCAAACCATGAAGAATGCATTAACACTAAACTTCACCACTCTGCTCAGACGTGATCGTTCTACACGAGGCGATGGAGTGCTGCTTTACCATCAAAAAAATCTATAGTGTGAACAGCTTGAAATTCCCGGCGCAGCCATCAATTCGTTGGGGTGTGCACTAAGACTCTCCAAGAACTATAGGTGTCTATTCGGTGTCGTGTACAGACCCCCGCATATTCAGACTCGGCCAACGAGATTCCGTTGCAAATCATGAAGAATGCATTAACACTAAACTTCACCCATGTCCTCATAATGGTTAATTTTGCCAGCCACAATCTCTTCCAAACAAGAACTTCCCGCCAGCCGTTCGAGAGGCAATTATCCCAATTTATTGGCTTGCACCCATTGTACAACCACGTAACAGAACCCATCAGATTTGGAGCAGATCATGTAACATCAACACGGGATTTAGTGCTGACCAACGAGGAGCTGATAGTGGAATCTGTCAATGTCGCGTCTTCACTAGGACGTAGTGATCATGCCGTGTTGAGGCTTGTTTATATAGGCTACACCTCGACCCAAAACAACCGAAAGCGCAGGACTGTACCAAAAGCTGCAATACCTGGCAATACTTAAGCCATGGGTCCTCCCAGAAGACGATCGCGATCCATTGATGACATGGAAGCGCTTTACTGATCATCTTACCGAAATTCTAACGGCTGCAACCAATATCAAAACTTGGGTTAAATCTAAAACTCGACAGTCATTTATTCGCAGCTGAACAAAGAAATGGACAGACCAAAAGAAATTTTCCTGGCGGGAGTACAGACGACGTCCATCTATCGAAACTTGGAATAATTATTCCTTACTGCAAAATAAGTTTACCAAGTTTATACGCGAGTACAAATAGATGTACCAAGAAACTCTGGATCAGAAATTAATTTTTGATCCAAAATTGCCTTATAAAAGTACAAACTCTACACGGAAGGTGAAATGCGGAATACCAGCATTTAGATTACTTAAACTCACCATATTTACAGTGTGTAGTGACAAGACAGCAAAGAAAATTCAATAATCCTATTATATTTCAAAAGTTCAAAGTATATTATAATTTGCGAAACACTATAGAATATCCTATTTCAAAGGTAGCAGTAGAATGAAGGACGTTGATGGATTCCATGTGGACAAGTCATCCTAAAGACACGCGGATCCTGGTCGATTAGCCAATTATTACCTGCGAATAATTTCACAAAATACTTTTTAAAACAGTAGATACTCGATATTCCAATTTTGCTTTTGTACTTTCTTTTTTATCGTGCGGTCATCGCTTTCGTTTTTTTCGGTTTTCTGACTTAATTAGCGGCGATTTGATTTTTGTTTCTCCTGTTTCTGGTCTTGCTGTTGCAATTGCTGGTTGGATTGGTGTAACAATCATCGATCTGATCCCTTTTACGCTAAACCAATCCAGGTTGTTTGTTGCTGGAAAAATGTTGCCAACTGAAATAAACGGTTCACCTTCACACGCTTTGACATCCATTTNAATGGAGTCGTTATTCGACTACTGGTAACAGCATTCATTCAGTAGAAGGTTTTGTTCCTGATCCGTGATCTTCGCATTTTCCGTGAGATTCGTCGATAATGGAATGCCAAAAACAAAACTAGACAAACCTATTCCCATAGCCGCAACTTCACATATTGCAATCAAGTCAAGTCAAGTATTTGCTTTATGCAACCCGAAAGGTGGATATTCAGCAGTCGCATAGTCATCTAACAATTATCGAACAAAATTATAGCATAATTATCGTGAGCAGTGAAAAT
>UZAN01055090.1:0-10675 GCA_900618425.1 Echinostoma caproni | reverse complement strand
TCTCTCTCTCTCTCTCTCTCTCTCTCTCTCTCTCTCTCTCTCTCTCTCTATATATATATATATATATATATATATATATCCAAATTCAAATCCCTTTATACTCGTGGCGTAAATCCGGAATGAAGCAGGTGCTCAGGCATGCCAAGTTTAAGTTTATGCAACCAATAACTTCACACATTTTGACTACTATCTTTTGGTGCCCCATTTGAAAAAACGAGTGGAAGTTCGGTTCCTGGAGCAAGAACATATCATCAGAGGGAGCAAAACCGACGGTTTACAAAACAGGGAATTTTCTCAAAGTTTTGTCTAATCGCATACAGAAATGAACACTGTATCACACTTTTCAGCCCAACCAAGCGTCTCGTGTCATTCTCTAGTCCATCGCTAGATGAAAAAAGATGGCAATCGGCTTAACTGTTAGCGACCTTAATGTGCTCTTGTTATAATGTTGGTCGTGAACACACCTGGTTTTTTTAACCTGTGTTGATGTAAGACGCCAAACTTGTGACCTTTCCAGGCCTCGTTGCTGAATGTCTGCCATCAGTAAGGTTCATTTGTCCACACGTAACCATCCTTTGTCGTACGTGAGACGACAAAAAGCTCATTAACCGACGGCAAAATTTACTGTAGGCTTGCGAAAACAATGGACTCCATCGGTGTTCTACTACACGTGCTTTGGTCGATAAAACCTTCGAAGGCAAAAAAAGGTTTTAGAAATACGCCAGTACTACAAACCTGTTCGTATATCAGGTATTAGCTCGTGTTAAACGCTATGAAAAACTTCCAGTGAATAATTACTAGACAGAATGGAATGTAACACCAAATATTCTTGATTTTCGGCCGAATACAGCCATACGGAGACTGCGTCGGTCTGCTTTGATTATGTGGTGAATGGAAAGTAAGACATAAAATATATCTATGCATCAAATAGTTATTTGCATTCACCTAATGCACAGCAATAAAAATAGTTCAAGTATTCCAACTAATGGTCGGAACAACCTGGCTCCGGACATAAACTATATCACTGATTTTTTCAGCAACCTCGAGAAATAGGATGGGTTCAAATGCATTCCTCTTAGCAATTTAGACATCTCGTAATTGAGATGGAAGTGTAAGTGCTGCCTATTAATCACGTATGTTCGGTAACAGCGAGTAGCAATTTTACTCCTTGAAGTGGTCAGTGTATTGGAACGATAAAAAAATGTTTGAACCCAGTCTTTAACCATGATGAAAAATATACAAAGTGGGGCGTGACATTGAAAAATGAACGCAGAATCCCGTTCATTTTTATTGAACAACTTTGGTAACTATGGAAACTAGCCACGAGATGATCTTACTTTTTCTTAGATTATCTAAAATGTCATTATGTTTTGGTGATGTTCAGAAACGAAAAACAGGCTCAACCCGAGTAGCGAGGTAGGGATAACTCGAAGGCCTTAAAATCTCGTGATGTAGCAGTTGAAATTTGTCCTTGAGATACCGAACACAGAGGAAACATACGGTAAGTTTCATGAAGTTTTTTCAGTTTTAGGTGACAATAAATGTATTTCTGAAATGCTTTGATTTTTTTAGTTTTTCAACAAATCATTGATTAAGAATTCATGGTTGTGTAATGCTTTGAGACCGTGGGTAAACAATTAGTTGGGATTTGGACTCAGGATCAATAAAACCATAAACATCAGTTCTACCGCTCCCGCAACCCTTTAGATGGCCAGCTTCACCTTTGTCATTTTATAATTGACGCTCTTTAGCACCTCAGAAATCAATTTGAGGCTCAAGCAATATTCTTATCTACTTGCTTTTATATGAATAACCTGATTGATGGACAAGCTATGAGCCTAGGACGAATTTTCCACAAAATTATATCATACTGCTTTCCTATTGAAGAGACTAGCACCATTCACAAAAGAAAATGATGATGGTTGTTTTGTTCAACTTTAAAAAATGTGGTTGGTATCCACGGTGCACAAACGAATAGATTTTGTGCTAGTGGTCGCAATAACCCATAGAACTGTAAAATTTTTATTACACAGGCGTTCTTCTCAACGGAATCTGCGGGGAAACAGTAAATTTCACATTGTTGTTAGATCATGTCTACATCTGAGATCACCCCGTTCAGGTGTCTCGAACATGCGACCGTTTTCACATCAAAATGGCTATAACACACACTGTACTTCAAGTACACCACAAACAGAAGATTTCTCATTCAGTCAATATTTATTACAGTGACAATGATTTGTTTAGCCTTGAAAAAGCTCGGTTACCAATGGTATTATGATTGGGATCCAACGGAGATTCCATTGCGCCATGACTGTTATTAAAACCATAGATTTCCGATCATGTGAATTTGATGTCCATTAAACCGGTCTTCTAGGAGTAAGGTAATTATTGTTTGGAAAATTCACCTCATCGCGTTTCGATTTCTATTCTGTTGCAAGGAATGTTTTGGACTGGAATATGGAAACCATTATAAACGCTCATGGAAAATGTAAGTGACAGATAATCTGAGCTCAATCGTGGTTAAAATAGGAAACTTTAGTCTCGAAGCCGATGGTTTTGTAAATGTCAGACCCACTGATACGCTAGCCCACGAGCATTCCACATTAGGCCCAGACCAAGCACGCAAGCAACTAGACACGCCGCTGCAAGTATCCCTATCCGAAGAAACGTTTTGATGGAAACACATCGAGAGGATGCTAACCAATGGAAATAGCATACGCATGTTTTTATTTCTGTTCATTGGCTATGCAAAAACAATGAACGATAGCGGGTGCAGTTTCGATACGGTACAGAAAATAAAGAAGCTGCTCTGTGAATTAGTTCGGTCCATGAGAAAAATTTCTAACCCCTTGAAGATATGTTCGTATGTTTGTTTTTGATTAATCAGCAAAGCTATGAATGCCTGTAAAAGTTGATCATGCCCCTGTAGTGGTCGAAGATTGGTGCACATTATTGATGATAATGCCAACCCATTCACTATAATTTCTCGAAGATGATGCGAACTACAAGCGAAACGAAATGAGACACGCGCATGCGCACAACTTTTGCATTTTTGCTCATCCAGAGCGTGATTTTCACTTTGTGTGAGAATGGCAAAAATCGCTTTGAGGGAAATTGTCAAACTGCACCAAACAACCCCAAAAGTAAATCAAATCGAATAGTTACTTTATCCATCCCAAAGGAATGCATTTTCGGCAGTGAGTTTACTGAGATATTTCACCTTAAAATTCAGCGGTAAAAAAGGAAACTACAATCAGAGCAGAATGACAGAATAAAGGAGAAAAAAGTGACAGAGTATCGGAAAGCATTTGTGAGAGCATTGAAAAGCCTGTACTTGTTCCTTGGTGTTGAAGTGGAAGTACATTTACTTTTTGCAGGATGAGTCGGGTGAGTGATGTTCCAAAAAACATTCTTATAGAAATTTCCTCCGGAATTGAGAAGGTTTAGCAGAATAAATGTAACTAAACTGAGGTAGGGGGTTACGTGTGATCGACAGTGTGCGAGAAAATTGACCAACACTTGTTTGTGCGCGAAAAAACGGACGAAGAGGATTATTTATCAAGCACGAGATGTGGGAGGTGATTCGGACAGTAGAACTGCTTGATTTAGGTATAAAATACTCACTAGTCATTATCCACTGATGAAAATGAAATGGCTGAGTTCGAAACTCTCGGCATTTTGCAAGGCTTCATTGTCAAACCGAACTTCTATAGCCTGGAAAAGTGGCAGACTAGTTGCACCTGATGGAGAACTTGCGTGATATGTGCTATTTGAGTTCATTCAGCTTTACGCGTGATCGGAAAAATAAAAATTTACTTAATTTCTAAATGCTTTTGATTAGACGCGACTTGATGTGTGCAGCCGCGACAACGGCAACCGATTGAGTGTCACAGTTTTGGGTGTTCCTCGTTTGGTCCAATTCCAGGGGATTTGAACGAAGTGAAAAAGTGTGTCGTGTGTGCAGGACACAACTTTACCCAACGCAAATAAATTGAGTCGCATGCACACACATATATGAGTAACCCGCCATAGATGGGAAATTACCGCCGGAATTACGCTTTTACGTTCAAAAGAACACTGAAATGTTGAGTAGTATAGTTGGAAGGCGAAATCTTTCATTATGATCTATGGGGGATCAGTAAATGCTGTACGATTCAATTACTTGTAGTTTGAGAAAGAAAATACTGTCAATGATTGCCCAACATTGGCGGAGTAATAATCAGGTTCTATTATTGACCAATCTAACACCGCTTACAACAAATTTGGGAATAAAGTAATCTCCATGGTGCTAATTTTTCAAGTGAACTTAAATTATTCACGATCTCCTGTTCTACTGAACTCCTATTGATGACTCGCTTTAATTTACCTTTAAAGCGGATTGATATCAGCTGATTCGATGCATGCTGAGGATATTGTTTCACTAACTGTTATTCCTCTTTAGCATGCGGCAAAGAAGAATTATAATAATCAAAAGCCTTGCCGAATTAAAAAGCTATCATTTTAGTTTTGAGAACCAAAGAAGAGGTTTCAACCGTCTCAAAACATAAGCTTTATATCACAAAGTGAACTGGACAAATCGATTACTAAAGCATAGTCCAGAGTACATCTCGAAACTGCATGAAATGCAAGCCGAAAAATCGTATGAAAATAACCTTGTCGTATTTTTGTTTTGTTTTCCCAGGTTTAATGCAAAGTATGAAAACAGACTGGTCAGTAAGATAGTTTGGACTGTAGTCCCCCATGTTATCTTGATAATGTCATCAACCTTTGTTCCCCTGTTTCAGTTTTTCGACCTGTTTATATATATGACCGAAGCCGATTCAGAGCTCACGGCATCTTTTGGCGCGGTTGCACTACAGAAAGTGTTGCTTGTCAGGGTCGCTCTCTCGTCTTTTCCATATCACTTTGTAATATATCAGATTTAGACCTAGACTTGTCCTCGTGCTGAGTATAGCGGCAGAGATTTGACCTCATTTGACAGACTGTCAGATAGGGATTACGCAGAAGACATTCGGCTGCTATGTGGAGATCCAGTTGCAAGCTTTTTTGAATAGTTTGAGTGCTAGTTTAACCATAATCGAAATTGGTTTTGCACCTTCAAGGTGTAAAATGTCCCCAAAAGATTGGATTAGCCCAGTCTCCAACCTCCCACTGACTGTTAAGGAAATGGACAAAGTTTCCCACCTGGGAAGCCATACCTCACCTGGAGGACGCATCTCCGATTGTGTGAGCACTCATTCGGAAATCGCGATTGGTGTTTGCTAGCTTGAGACAATTTTGCCGCCTTCGCGACATCCGACTCTCTATGAAGAGTCGAGTTTATTTTGCAGTAGTTCAGTCAGTGCTGTCATAGAGCGCAGAAACGTGACCATTACAAATACAGGATAAAGATAGACCGTCTATGTTTCATCATTGCTGTCTGCACCCCATTGCATGAGTCTGTTGAGGCAACCGGACGAGCAATACTGAGGTTAGGAGCAGAGTTTTCGCTGATCGCGATCGTGCACTGGAGCAAGTGATTGGCGTCCATAGCTAACGCTGATAGGAACAAGTGTCACGCAAATAGAGTGCGGTGTTTTTCTAGGCAAGTATCGGATGAAAAAAGTCCAGGGTGGTCAAACTGAGACTTAGCATCAAGGCTTGGAAACCCTAACCAGGAGATTTACTCATTCAAATTGCAGTCTGCTCCCAGTATGGGCAACTCAGCATCAGCTTAATCAGTGGTTAGAGACGCTGAGGGATATGGCTGAGCATGCAAAGCAGTATCGTTTGTGCGTTTCCTTTGTCCCTTTGGAAAATTTGTCCACCAGAATCAAATATTTTTCCTTTGACACTGCTATCAACACTCTGATCTTTCCACTGCTTGTTTATCCAAATGACCAGCCAAGAGACAGCAACCACAACCAAGGTACAAAACTGCATGCTTGTTGATTGGACAAACTAAATATAGTATTTCCTTTTACGCTAGTTATCGAACAATATCAAAACTATACAATTGATCTCTGTAGGAGACGACATTTTAGCAAGGAAAAGTGATGGATATCAAGGTTTCCCAATGGTGACGAAGACAATCTTGAATATTAAACGATCCTTTTATCAAAATGACCTATCGACATGGAGGCAAACAAAATACGCATAATTCGCGAATCTTTTGCTATCGTCAAATTCATGATCTCATCAAACCTAAGTGAGTATGATAGCGGTTTGAGTGATTACAGCATGGATTATTGCTATCAGTTGACCCTATTCACAGTGAACCAACCTCTACAAAGCTACTCTGAAGCGACAATAAAGGAAAATGAATGAGTAAAACAACACTATATATTAAAAAAATATGGTATCAATCACCATTGTACACAGTTTGCATTTCAATACAAGTATCTTGAAATCCTGAAATTGAGCAACAGGTCCCACAACAATAAACAATGCAGAACAAGCCTGAATTGTTATTGCAGTTCCGTGTTACAAACGTTTTTCTTTTCGTTTGATGAGTGAGCATCCAGCTGTGAGACAGTTGTACCACAACTAGATCGGGACCAAAAATACACGGTTCTCTCCTTTCATGGGTTGGTATCACAGTAACCCGCTTTTACGTAATGTGTTTTCTCCAAACTTGTCTGTGATAAGTCAAATCAACCGGAGCAACCTGATAAAATACATTTGCCCACACTGTCAGAGAACACCTTGTCCAGAGGTAAACTCGGTGCTGTATTTTTTCATCCACAATCCATTAAGTCAACTCCAAACTTTTATCCTTATGGGACAAGATGTCAGTGGGTTTTACTTCACTATGCCTCTCACGAAGAGCTTTTGTCGAATGTAAAATAAGTGCTTTTTATTGCGATCACGAAAAACCTTATTTAAAATTCCAATAGAACGCACTAATGTACAGTTTATTTCAACTCCAGCGGAATCCCGGTACAATTGGTTCATACGATCTATACTGTATTGATCCTAGGTTGGTTTGGTATATTTTATAATCTCGCGCCTAGGGAGAAATTATCTTCAATATTGTTGCGTCTTTTGTGAACCCAGTCCTACCGTAATATGTAGTACGATGTCATCTGCTGCTGGCTATTCATTTCTCAGCTCAGGCTCACTTCATACAAGGTATGACATGTTGCACGCGTACATCGTCCTGTTGTCCACTGACAATCCAACCTCGATACCATAGTTATCTGACTTGTTTGACATGCACGTTTTCGGACACGTTTTACATTCAAGTGTTCGATAAGGACGCAAACGTGATCCACTCGAAGCGGAGAGGAGGCTCCAAACGCCTTAGTAAGAGCAACACAGGTCCATTGAATTTTCTGAGTAATTCTATAGTCAGTGAAATTTTTTTAAGTGTGGGACGAAGACGAGATTGATAATTACAGCAAACAACACCGCACTGAATCCATGGTCATTTCGGTGAATTTGCGTACATGTTTGTATGGGCAGATTACCCAAGGAAATAATACTAGGATGAATCGGTCATACTTACGTCGCACTGATTCATTAGTTCTGTTCTTGATTTGCAGTGCATCTCTTATTCATGCGCTGAGTAAACGTCAAAGAATACGTTTTAGAAACAGGGTTTTGGCCATATCAAACAATAATCTGTTGAGCGGGATAGACCAGATTATCTCTATCCCCCTATTCTTAAAGCTTTTGAAACAAGAAGCTTAGTCATTGCTGTCTGAATACAAAGTCTATCCTGTTGAGGTCTTATGTAGTTTGCGAATACAAGTCCACCAACTTTGGTCCCCATTACGGAAAAATGAATCCCGAGGACAATGGTGTTCACCTAAGCCACTGTACATCACAGAGTGGTGTACCATGAAACGACCTATTACAATATGACTTTGTCTTTCTCTTATCATTGTTTCCAATGCACCGAGTTGAAGTATTAAGTGGTCTTACTCCCCAAACATCAAGTAAGTAAATACCGTGAAATCATCTGATAAAACAAGGTTTCCAGACTCCCTTCTCCCTATCAACTCACATGATTGACGAATTTTCCGTCTTCCCAACATTGTAGAATGCCAGCCTATCCAGTATACGTTCCATTTTCTCTTCACCAACGACGGAAAACTCGACCTCGATGAGAAAAGAACAAAACCATGTAAATGGCGAAACAGAGATTATGTGGAAGGTGACGAGTTCAGAAATAACCATACCATAAATTGGATACAAACAACAGGAATTACTGATTCTTCATCGAAAGTAATCTGCTGGTTGTTCTGTTCGTCTTAAATAGTCTTCTTGTTTAGTTCTGGGATTCCAGGGTCAAAGCAGAGGTGAAATTTGAGCATAGGTTTCAAGGTTATCCAAGCTAAATAGTGATTAATCTAATCCAGTACAGAAACGAGCCCTCGAAGTACAAAAGGAATTTAGAACCATGGACAAAGTGTCAGATCCGAACAAAGTTCGGAGTGTATCGAAAAATCGATGCGCCATGTGATATGTTTTATATAAGTTGTAATATTGAAAACACAGCGATGTCGGTACAGGTGAAAATAAGCCAACATCGCTGTGTTTTCAAAACTACAACTTATTTAGAACCATGGCATTTACAGTCAATTAATTTATTTGCCTATTTTCGTTCTCTGGTTAAATTTACTAATAAAAAGACCGTTAAATATCCTTTTCGAAAAAAATATACGGGATTACTGGCAATGAGACATCTATCGGGGAAGAAATTATCCCATGATTCACCACAGTAAGGATTGCCAAAATGACTCTAGCAAACAACAAACTGGCATCAGTTGCCCTAATTTTAGAGTAAAGGTACCAGAATTCAACACTGATATTAACCAGCTTCCCTGAGAAGCCTGTTTATCATTCGTGGAAAGTTGATCAAGCACACCTTTGCTGACTACCACTTCAGGATAGGTCAAATGAAACCAGAATCGGTGAACATTTCTGTAGACCTATTCCTGAAAACGTTTTTCACCTACCGAAAGGAATTTGTAAACTGGAGCCACCAAACGATGATAGTTTTTCACGTAAGGTAAGAAATGTTGACTAACAAATATAACTTTTGCGGATCGAACAAATCGGGAAAACAAACATTTCAAGGAATGTCTAGAGTTTGCTTGGAGGTAAGAGGCAAACTACATGAAAATAAGAATAGATCAAAACAGAGAATGATTAATTTCGTGGGTGCATGGCTTTAGTAAATCAATGCTGTTTTTGTGCTGCTTATTTACTGGTATCGAAACTCCGGGGTACGTTTATTGTGAAGGGACATAGATGCAGTATGCGTCAGTGATAAATGCTAGCGAATACACGACAGCGGTCTAACAATGCCCTTTGTCGACCATCTTACTTTAAATCCGCTGCGTCCGAAATGCATTACCATTAATAAATTCCCAAGGATTGCGGCCTACAGAAGAACACAATATACAGACTCAGGTGTGTGTGTGTGTATGTGAATTCACATGGATACTTTTCACGCCAAAACGGTCTGTTTTCCACTGAAACTATAAGTTTCCGAGAATCATGCAAGAGTTACTGAGTGAAATTAAATCAAAAACAGGCGTCCCGAAACAAATTTAAATAGACAAAGAGGTCCAGGTTAACATTTCGTTTCTGTTCAAAATGAGACAAGGGAGGTAGGTACACATCAAGGTTTGTACATTTTCAACTTGCTGCTGAACCAGTTTGCATATTTGTATACACATTCACACCGATTACAACGAGAGGCATTTCTTTTCCATGGAGCAGCAGACACTTCTTCACTACAATTCCATGGTAAATTGTATTAAGATTCCACTCGATCTGACGTGGACATAAACGAACCGATCAAGTCAGCACTCAATGTTACATAATCTCACACAAAGAGGTACGTGTAGATTACAATTCCTTCCTTACATTCTACGGCACTTCTGCGGTAAAACACCAGCTAGCGTTGAAAACAGCTCGTGAATCAGAAAACATGCGATTCAAACGGCATTATATTTTTTCGTTCACCGAATCCATACCCTATTTAAAAAAATAGACTCCATTTATTATTTTCGTGGTCAAGCATTGAACGTATACAACAAACAGCAAGCAACGTTATTTATTCCGGAAAGTCCCGTCATTGCTTCTTGTGGACACTACTTATATTATGCAGTGGTTGAACCCAGGAAAATGAATCCAAACGCTAACTTACTCGTGATTGTTTCAAAGGGGCAGATGTAACGACTACAACAACAACAAAAATCGTAACACACGTTCACAATTACTAGACCACATCTATAAGCCTCAACTTCTTGCTCTTAAGTTATCAAAGACGGTATCAGTAACAGTTTCAGTTTCGGGTTTAAAAGCAATAACCATGCGATTTCGTACGCCGGTTTTGGTTGCGGTCTTTTGGTGCCCCATTTGGATAAAAGAGCAGAATGAAGATTGAAATGTTGAAAGCAAATTCAAGCGGAAGATGGAGGTCATATAAAATGGTTTTAGGGATATAATGAGCAGAGGCATGAGCGCCACTGTTTGCGACAACCAGCCGTATCACTCAGTGTCTCTAACCATCTATGACCATCATCTCGGGGTCCCCAGCCAGGGAGCTTAACGGGGCCTATGTGACCTAGTCTCCTAGTTTTCATACCCTAATGCTGGGTCTTAGCTAGACCAACCTTGGCTTTATTCCACCCACTACCTGCCTCGGCGAACATCGCTCGCTGTGACAACCTATTTGGTG
>UZAN01055085.1:0-14846 GCA_900618425.1 Echinostoma caproni | reverse complement strand
CTGGGCGAGGCGCTCATGATTATTGAGGAAATTAGCTTGTCTTAGCCACGACTAATGAAAACCAACGCCTTTGTGTTTTGGTTTTCATTCGTCGTGGCTAAGACAAGCTAATTTCCTCAAAAGAATACACAGTTTCATGCCTGACGCGAAATCTTCGAAGTACGCACATGAGAAGACCACCATAGATTGCTATCTATGGTAACTCCTAGGTATTTCGTGGTATGTGTTCTGCTGATCCGTAAGAAATTGATAACTGAGGGATCCAGGGGGTATTCGGATTGGGAAAGATAAAAAAATGCATTCAAAGCATTTACAAGTACTCAGTTTGATCCCTAGCCCTAGCCGTCTTCCATCTCCAGCTCCCAGAACTTGTTTTGCGAATGAAGCAATCAGTCTTTTGATCTCTGCCCTGATTTGCAGTGTAAGTTGTTTGACAGTGACTGTTTGATGTATCTTGAACGCTAATTCCTTTTTGTCTTCTAATAGCTTATAGCCATGGAGAGCATATTCTGCCAGTGTGAACAAAAACTCTCTCCATAGGGCAGCATAGATGGAGAATTAATTCAGCCTAGGCCTTGTATTATTCTATTGACGAATCGAACTATACATGTAAAAGCCTGCCGATATATCGAAAAGAAATGTCTTCACATTTCGAATTTGTTCTTATGAATTGCTGGGATTATTTTACGATAAGAATCGAGTCGAACAGTACGAACGATCAAGGGCAATCTACGCATGCCTGGGCAGCAATCAACACGACATAGTTGAGACAAGCAAACGACTCCACCCTCACCTACATGAACATCAACCTGCCATCGGACGTGATGACCCGAGGTCACAATTCTGGAACGACTGCACACGGGCAGGTCATGAGATCGCGATCGATAACTAAAAGGTGGTGGCGCGAGCTAAGAAAAAGGGGGAACGATTAACTCTTGAAGCTCTACACTCGATCAATTAATTAAACCTACTCGTTGAGACAGACAAACATAAATCTCACTCACAAACCTGTGACGATTAGTGGACTTATAGACGCGTAAACATCACACAGGAACCCGGAAAGATGTTATTCCCAATATCTCATTGATTTCATTTACGTTTGACAACGAGTCCCAGTTTGGATTGAAACGTTACAATAATCATTTTATAACTCTGCACGCCTAAATTCTCTACAGATATAAATACACTACAAGTGATTTACTGCTTTCATTTCAGACTCCTGAAAACTGACAGTCATTAGGTGACGCATAACATGCACAAATGTCTGACTCGCCGCAACTCCGCTTTCTGACACGAATTATCGTGACGAAAATGGAGAATTTTCCAGTGAAAAATGATCATGTTTTATTTAAATGTCCTCATAATTGAGTACTTTCGAGTAAATCATAGATACATGTTGAATCATATTTGCACAAATATCCGGGTTTGCTGACACCTTGGCAGTCTCAGTACTGCATTGCATCCGTCATTATCTCGCAGACAAGGAGCCAGAAGGATCCCCCACAAGTATGGCCCCGTATTGCTGATGTATGCTTTGCTTCACACAATGCTTGATCACACTGCAGACACCTTCAATTGGTTTCAGTGCTGGAGAATAAGGCGCAAGGCGCAGTAATATGGCACCGGAATATACAGGCTCATCAAGCACCGCCTCCAAGCTGAAATGGCAAGATGCGCTGTCGCATACAACCACCGTAGTTCTGCGGACAAACTCAGGTAAATCATTGAGGACTGAACGCACAAGGTGGGTGTGGTTCAACGGAATCGCGATCGTTTCGGCTGTTGACAGTAAGCGATGCTTGACCTACTTCGAACTCACCCTGGTGATCGTGTAAATGGGCCTGACCGCTTTACTCATTCTGACGTGATGTTCCGATCAACTGAGCCGTGAATACCATACCCCCGTCCTCGTCAATCCGCGACTAAGCCAACTGGGGTGGTGTTCTCGAATGCCTTCTCTTGCGATTCTCTATCAACATTTAGGCAGCATCGGATTCGGAACCTATCCTCCTCCTCTGCTGGCCCGAAAATCACACGACCGATAGGGTTCATTTATCGATCGGTCGGATGGTTCAGCCACAACAAGCGACATGGCCTTGGCTCAACTAAACCGAGCGAGAAACCACACCTTGTCTACAGCCGTGAGTCTTAGGTAGGCCCAGTGAACTTCGACTGTGCAGCAGGAGTGCTATCAGCACACGGGTGGACTGGCCGTGACAACAAAAGCATTATAAAACGTACAAGCTGGTAATCAGACAGTCTGGTGTTGGGGTGAGACATTCCAAGTGTCACAGATCGCGGAATATGATTAGATCACAGAAAGGGTAGGAAAGAATGTACTTAAGATCACGGATGAGAGGGACGAGACGATGAGGCAANTGCACTGTATTGCAACATCACGCAATGGAGGTAAGCAATGGCTCAAGCGTTGATCGCGCATGATTCATTGGTATCAGCGGAGGGGGACAAACACACTATCACACATACAGAGTTTTACGCGTACTAGCAAGATAAACAACCGATATGTATGCCATGAGAATTGAGGGGTGTGTGACCAAAGCCAGACTCATAATCGTCCCCCGTCCAACGGGAGGTAGAGAAATCGGTGCTGCATGGTGGTCATCCAGAAATCGCTGGGAGGCTTGTCAGCACCGATGAGGTTAATGCGACAGCTTGAAATAATCCGAGGACATCTTGAAATAATCGCCAGACATTTTGAAATAATGGTCAGCCAACTTGAAATGATTTCCGGACATTTTGAAATAATCCGAGAACAAATTGACTTGCAAAAGGTATAGACAATGACATTTGATTATGCGTTAAGAAGATGGACTGTGACAGATAAAACCATGAAGTTGGTGGGGAACTAAAAAACTCTCCTTGAGTGAAACCCACACCCAACGCCATCAACGATGTTTGATACCAGTGAGTAATCACATGGGTTAAATCAAATACGACGTACTTAAAAGTACATTTGTACAATCATGTCAAACGAAGAAGTAGGCAAGTCTGAATTAGGTCATTAAAGCACAATGGTGAACAAGAAATNCAAGAAATTTACGCAATTGGTTTTGGTTACGGGGATCAGGTTAAGGTAGATGGAAAAATCTGATGATACGTTAGGAAAGTGAACTGTTTTAAAACAAGACTGCGGAGGTGAGTATAGAAAAGGTGGAAGGACATGCCAAACTGCGGTAGAGCGATTTCTTGTGTCACATGATCGCTACCTGGACACATTAGTTGGGTCACTCGACTATTTTGATTATGTAGTCGCAAAGGAATTACTACCGTTTCCAAGACTTACATCATTTAGTCCCCTTTATTCAATTCATTAGAACAGAGAGCAGACAAATACTGTGAGATGTTAACGTTTCTTTTGATCGTGTCAATCGCCACAACCTAAAATAATCTAGCATTCATAAAGGAAAGTCTTGGTAACTACAGCGGTTTAATAGATGACAGCTTTCTTATTTAAACACCAGTTCGTTTTGCGGTGTAGTTCCTAACATTCTTTCTTAGCACGTCGACTTGGTGAATAGATTCTAGAAAATACCGTTCAACTGCACCCGATGATAGTTTCTGCGAATTCTGGTTGACAGACGATTTTCTATCCTTCTGGTTTATCTCTGAACTTGGGAACATTGAAATTAGTGGATACAATTGCAAATAACACATCAATACTCTCGATACAGAATAATACGGGCAAAATAACAAAACGTCCCAGAGGTGATCTTCAGACTAGTGGGATTATGTGTTCCTTCCATGACACGGGATAGACGCCGAAATATCTTAGTGGCCACCTGATCTCTTTTAAATGGAGGAAGTCATACTTCTTTGCAATTGGGGAGATGGGTCTGGGTTTGACAGGGTTACTGTACTTATGGACTAAATATTGCTTTCGTTTTTGTGACCTGGTCCTCCACAATAAGGATGACAACATCGGAACCTTTATCAGGCTTTTCAAACAAAAGCGATTTGTTCCGTTTCAGTTCTCTTATCCCGTCTATATTATCTTGTTTAATGAGGCTGTGGTGATAAACTTAAGTTCACGGAACTGGCGAATTTCATCTAAACTATTTCAAGTTTCCTTTCAGAAACCATAGCATTGAATCAGAAAACTATCAAATAAGCTTAATTCGAGAACAAAACGTCTCTGGGTCGGGTCGGCATTCGTTCAGCGCACCTCATTGGTCAACTGGTCACACATTTTTCTACTCCCTAGTTGACCTCCTGTCCGCCTACACTTTGTCTGGTGAAATCAAACAGACCTGGTTAAAGCGTCGTGTCACGCCCGCGGATTAACGTCGATTCGACGGATCGGGCATGCTGGGTGATTTTTGACTACCTCAAACCGACTAACATGAGTGGTGACGCACTGTTATCTGCGAGCCACATGCAAGGCACAAGTGACTGTGATCGCGAGGACTGAAAGGTCATCACAACAACAAGGACCAGGGAACAGTGAAATGCAATGCACTTTTCATTACACGAATCATATGGCTAGCCTAACCACAAAATTTATTGAGTCGCCGGTCAGAGCTATTGGGTTGAGCTTTTTAGACCGATCTGTGTTCTTACGTCAATGACCTATCAGCTACAAAAAGTTAAGTCTTGGCTATAACTGGCCCCAACGGTGACATTTATATCGACATTCGTGGTTCGATGATCATCAGAACTGCAAGAAACAGAACAGAGTAGATTCGTTTAATGAAATGGGATATTTTCCAAGTTAAAAACGGATGCCCGTTAGCGGAAGAAGCAGTTAGACGTGAACAATAGACACGCAGGGAATGAAACAGTGGACCGTTTTTTTCATCTGCTCTAGGTCACCAAGCCCACTGAGTGAGCAGATAGTGACCACCACAGTCAGAAGTAACCGTATCACTCTTTCGGTCGAAATGCAAGATGACTCGACAGAGTTGAACAACAGAATGTTCTGTTGTAGTTGTTTATAAACACGAATACTGGCTAGTTATCAGAGCGAAACAACAAAAAGCACCAGCTAGTGTCGTGCTCCTTGGTGCGATCGATTGATGAGTCATCTATCTATCCGACCGCATCAAGGTTAAATTAGGGATTGAAGAGGACCGTGACTACTAATTCTCTGATTGAGTCTACTCACGTAGTCAATGTGTGTCATTCTTTCTCCAATACCGGCTGTTTCATCATAGCCCATGCTCTGTCTACGGAAAACTATACTGTATTGACTGGCGCGAGTCGATCGATGAAGCACCGAAAACAAGCTTGTTCACTATTTATATTCTCATGATATAAATGATATTATGCAACTGTGTGTGTTTGTACGTGTGGGTACGTGAGTGAACCAGTGCAGAAGGATGGTCATGGAAGGTTTGCGGAACGAATGAACTTCTTTGGAGCACATGTACGGAGATAGTGGAGAAGAACTACAATCGACTTGGGTCCGAACTCTTGACTTGATCTGTTTCTACAATTGACTGTGATTATATCAAGATGAAGACTGATGTGTGATGCCATCATGTTTCGGATCCGGTCGCTTATGTAACGAAATCCTTCGACGCATCTGCAAAATCATAGCCTTCTCGTCTGTCTTTGGCTGGTAACCTGGAAAGTTTTGGTTGCCGCAAGCCTATCTCAGTGTTATAGGCTGACTATTTTGAGAATAGAACCATGAAAATGATCAAAATGACTTCAGTCAATAGAGCTGAAATAGTAAAAATGGGGTCGATTAGAGGATTAGTCACGATTTCGGATCCATTAGCAAATGGTCGCACAACATTAATTAGCTCGATGAACATCCGTATTCGACGACGTTGCTTTCGAAAAGGGGCTACGTTTAGAATGTGCAGTGGATAATAAGAATCTTACAACCAGGAATTTAGAAACCTCGACATAACATTGCGTTTTTTTGATTAGGGTAATCGTCAAAACGAGTATCCCAATCTGCTTATCTTTGAACCTGAATGGGTCATCAGTCGAGCATACTTCTTGGAGCACCCCGCTGCACAACGTCGTTCATTTCGGGTGTTCATCTAGCTGGTTTCGTGAGGCCTCATCCGGTATTATTGCATCGCAAAACACACCTACAGAAAATGCCGATATATCGCATCAGATGTTAGATGGCAATGCAGACAGTGGATTGGCTGAATGCGGTGCAGTCTGTGAAGGTGACGGAAGTGAGCAGCCAAACGTGGTAATGCTGATGGTATTTTATAATAGTGTGATACGAGGGTGATGAATAGGTTAAAGGTTAAATGAAGGTCATTACAGAACGGCCGAGAATAGAGCTACGACTGCAGAAATAACAATACGTAGAATAAATCCTTTCAAGATCTCGTGCCGGTCAACGAAAAATGTGTGCACTAGGTAGGGTTTGAGTGATCAGGACCACGAAGCTTATGCTGAATCGATCTATGGCTCTGGCTATGGTAACAACTGCGTTTTTTGAAGCAGCTTCTTCGCTTGCATAGTTCTAGATCAAAAGATCAGATTTCAGTAGTCTCAGATTCCTTCATATTTACGTAATAAACAATGGTACAGTCTATTTACTGTAAGGGACTGCGGCCGATCAAAGACTAACAGGATTCATACGGATATGGGACGATAATCTCACGAACTGAACCCATTTGACTGGTAATCTTTCTAATGGAATTGGCATTGGCGTATTCGCGAAAGCCGTGTGGAGTGGCGTAAATGATTGCTTTTAGTATTTCCTAATCTTGTTAACTTTTGCCATCTATATTATTGGATAATCTGTGAAAACTAGTTTGCCATCTGAGCGCTGTCTCACCTTGGAATCTCAAAGGTTATTTGTCTCCTAAGACAGGCTGTGAACTCCACAATGATCGAAAAGCTGTCTGTTCTGTTGAGCCCCGGAATTCTTTGGGATGTTGGGCGAGTCCGGGGCGAAATGGGGATGGTTGGAGCCAGTGTGCGTATGTTCACATTGCGTTAGAGCACACCGATAAGAGTTGGACGCAAAGGAGGATTATGCAGATGAATCATTTCCGGTTTCGTTGTTGTTCGGATACGAGGACGAGGCTACGAGGATCGCGAATCTTGCAAAAAGGCCGATGTATATCAGCCACATTCGTCATGCAACTTTTTCGGTTGAATGTGAAACACGTACTCTCTGATTTAACTCGCCTGATTCTGCACTCGCTTGCTTCGTTTGATGTATACTGAACAGTTTTAAAGGTAGCCCCAATGATCACGATTTTTTCGAATGCTTGCTGAACTGAGATCTGAAACGTCTGACTCAACTACACTACAAGTATGTAAATTTATATGCAATATATATTATCAACAATTGGAGAAGCGTGAGCGGGACATGGATGGATCATGTATTATAATAAAAAAACTAAATGTGAATGGTTTCTGAACTGGTGGGATTGGCAAAAAAGCAAACATGAGTAATTCTATTTTGGTATATTGGTCAAAACAAGCGAGGCCTCCACTGCATCGGGAAAATCACACATAAATACATCCGAGCACAAGGACCGGCGTTCACAAATACCGAGGTCAAACAAAAGCATGTATCACGATACCCAGCGAGGGGCGATCAAAACTTATTAGCACAATATCGTCTGCATAATATAGATCAGACAGGTACCCATTTGGAAAACCATTATTATTATTATTAAAAATAGTTAGAACCATCACTGTTAGCAGTAAAATACAGGTTCTGTATATCATACAATCAACGGGACCAGGAATGTAGCCGTAATAAATCTGAGCCTATCGGTTTGGAAGGAATCTTCTCAATTCCGCCAGATGATAAAGTTATTCCCAGCAGTGTGCAGTGGGAACTAACAGGCCATTGCAAATAATGAATGCGATAACAGTTTGTGAATCTGGATGTCTCAACACTACTCTGTTTGGATTTTGTGACCCTAGGAAATCAACTTGGTTCTCTGTGATAAGGCAGCAGCTTCGAACGCTCGTCATATATCTCTTGGCACATAGAACTAGTTATGGTTTCGTCGACGAGAACACGTTCATTCTTAACATTGGACTAAATGGTTCTTCGCACCTCAACAGAATTCCTTCCATCTAGCAATGTCGATAAACTCACTTCATTTGTGTATTGATATCCCTTTGATTAACGAACTCCCAACGTTCCGCTTATCATTCACGATTGTAACCTATCTTCATCAACCCACTTGTTACTACTCCATTAAGGTTCCAGTCCGTGATATCGACGCATGGCTCACTGGAGGTTCAAGAAGTCACTGGAAGAAAATTTACTTACCGCAAGATCAATGGAGTCCCGTTCACAATGCTGTTCGCACTACTAGAATTTCGATCACAATTCTACGTAGGTTAGATAGATTGGTGTGTGATTTTTTCCGGTGGAATGATGTCACATTTCGATCCATACCCCATGCTTTCGTTCAGCAAACAACGTAGCCATTACCCTTAAAGCACACTGGTTAGACATTCGTTGCTTTCGGGGAGAATTCAACAAGACAAGTGTGTTGACACTAAACACACCGCTATTTATGTACCTTTCCTTTCTTGGAACATGTTGTTCTAGGGCACCAAGATCAATGAAACGGTTGCCTTGCGCGTACTACCAATATCGGCTTGTCTACTCGGGCACACGCATCAACCTCTCTTGATTATGCAGGTTTTTTCAGTGCCAACGTTTCGTCACATTGGTTTCGGTTCTTAGGTTTAAAAGTTTACAGACAATCAAGACCTCGTAGGTCAATCGTCTATAAACCTAATTTTGGGTCGATACGGAGCTTTAAATTAGGGAGCCAAAATTACGTGGATAACATCAGCCCGGTAAATAGTTTGACTACATTTCAAATACTCTTTACGGCTCACCCTCTAGAATTTCAAAGGCAAAATGCATGACAGATGTGTGTAGTTTATTCATTAGGCAAAACTCCTACAACTCATGGATGAATGAAACGATACTTCAACAAACGCACCCTTTTCAACTCTCTCCGAGCCCTTCAATCTATTGGGTCTTCTGTTTATGTATCATCTAACTTTGATCCAACATTTACAAGAAATAATCTGTTCTGATATCGTGCACGAAATGCTTCTTCCGCGTATCTTCCAGGTATCCTAGCCACTGTTTTACCTTAGAGGCAGATATTTTTGAACACTGGACACGTAACACACTTCCTTACTAGATTCATAAATGCATTTAAGCAGTATATGACTCATGCTCCCATGTAGGTCGACAAACACGATCGATCGGGTTCATTCATCGATCAGCTTGATGTACCAGCTGCAATAAAGGCCTTGATGCTTGCCCAGCTAGCACGAGCCGCTCCCCTCGCGCCTTTCCAATGCCCAATGAGCTTCGACTGTGCCAAGCTCGAGTCCCGTCAACACTCGATTAGACATTCTATTTACATGAGTATCACAAACTTTACTAATCGGTGATCAACGAGTCTCGCATCAGGTGGAGGGATTAGAAGTTGCTTAACTCTCAGAAAATTATTAAGCCAATTTGAAAAGAGGGCTAGAGGGAACTTCAGCTCAGTGAATTCATTCATTGATCAGAGGGACAGGATGATGGAAAATGATGATGCAATGACAGATACGCTCGAATATTTCGACACGCAATCTGTAGTGATGAAGCACAGCTTTATACGTAGCGATCTAGCGGTTATCGTGCAGAACGGAATGATAGACATCTGTAAGATCTGTAAGAAATACGAAGCATAATGATAAAAACAAACTACAAACCTCTCCACTCCTCGGAGCGATTAATGTTCTCGGTCTATGAACTGTGACATTATCCACAAAGTTGACCAACCTAATTTTTATGGACTATAAATACTGATTTCAAACTTTGCCTACTACTCCTTGATAAGTAGTACAATCAGGAATGATTTCATTACCGGGAGCTGCTCTATGTTGCACATTTGTCGTTATGGCCGGTGGGACGAATGTACATGTGTTTATGGGTGTGCAAAAGCAGATGAGGAATTACAATCTGAATTATAGAGTATCAGCGGATGGTTCAATTTGATCAAAGTGTGGTTAACGATTCTAACATCTCAGATAACGGATAACACTCAGGATTTGAATAGAGAAGTCAGAAACATGGGTTTGCACAATGTATCCATGGTCATTTCGCTGCATCTGTACACGTGCAAACTGCAGTCAAAGTCATTTTATATAGTCAGTGACATAACTACCGTGAAATGAAGACGTGATTGCTAATCACAACGCACAACACACGACACAGTAACACAAAGAACGGAAGAGGGTGGGGGTAATCACCAAGGCAAAGCTAAAGTGATTAACCATTCACGTTGTTTGCATAGATCGGGTTTGAGGATACGAATGGCTAGAGCCTCGGCAAATTTCAGTAACTTTGTGTTTGTTGTGTTGTAGATGACCTGAAATGCGTGGGGTGGGATGACACAATGTTTTTGTTCGAACAAATGCTGTGTTATCGAAGATCTTAGTCTTTTCTGCTCATTCGATGACGTAACAGTTTTGAATTTGTCGTCCATCGCTTTCCTAAGCCACACAGGGATATGTTCGGCCACTCGGTGACGTAACTGCCTCTCTGTCCTGCCTATGTAGATGGCTGAGCATCCGCACTTGAATTGGTAAATGCAGTTTGCTTTGGCGGAGGGGGGCAATGGTTCTTTCAACGATGTCGACGGTATCCGGGTGGTAGTGAAGACAATGACCGGGTCAACTGCGTAGTAGACACGCTTGACGGCAGAGTTCAATCGCTTGCTGACTAATTCAATCAAGTCATCGCCTTTGAATGATAACTTCAAAAAAGCTTTCATTTTAGGAGCAGTTATCGGTTTTTCTACTTTGGGTGCTGCTCTACAATGTTTAGCGATGAATGCAAGTGGATATCCGTTCGCGTACAGAACATCCTTTAGGAGGCTAATTTCGTCGTTTAGAGAGTCCTCTGAGCATAATTCACGCGCTCGATGAAAGAGTGTGCGAACGAGACCAATTTTGTATCGCACTTCAATCTGAAAAAAAAACACCACCGCCGCCTGACTTTCCCAATGGCAGCCCTTTGATTGGCCGCTTCCCCCTTCCTGAAAATTGTATCATTGTGTATTCAATAAAAGGAAATAAAACTTAAATCCGAACTATATCATAGAAAAAAGACTAGGGGGAGGAACATACCGCTTGCTTATCGCTGGGAAAGTACTACACCGATTCAAGTTACGTGAAGCATAAATCACGAACTATTTTAATCAGCGACGCATCGAGGCGTTTTCATTGGTTCCCTTTTCTCCATTTGAGTAGCACGTGATTTTATATTTTTGTACACGTGAAAGGAAAACTATAATTTTGCAAATTCAATAACCATAGTCTATTTTGTGCGCATAATATCATCTAAGTGTACGCGATTCCGTCCGAACTTTTGACGATTCATCTTCATGGCCTCAAGT
This sequence comes from Echinostoma caproni, assembly GCA_900618425.1. Lineage (NCBI taxonomy): Eukaryota > Metazoa > Platyhelminthes > Trematoda > Plagiorchiida > Echinostomatidae > Echinostoma > Echinostoma caproni. The sequence goes on along the minus strand of UZAN01055085.1, from coordinate 3,471 downwards.
CATGTTTATTCATTTTTAATTCGTCTACACAGCTGATTAGAGCAAAGTAGGATAGCGATTGATGACTACCAAACGTAGTTTGCATTGATTAAGCCTTCAACTAGTTAATGGTGCACAGGACTGTTGCAAGATAATATAGTTTTGAAATAATTTTAACAAAAAGTATGTAGGATAAACTTACTGTAGTAATCCAATATCCTAAGTAAATTACTGGGGTCCCCAAAATCATTAAAAGCTTTGGAGATTCTTTATTCGTCAATCAAATCAAGTCAAAAAGTTGCTTTATTATACCATCTGGTACAAACTTAGCTTCTAAGTGACCAACAAGAATGAAGAGGTGCAAAAATACACTAGGAGTTCACACAAAGCTGTAAAATCTCCTGAAAAGTACGGTCCGAGTGGCAAAAACTCGGGCAAGTGAAGGAAGTATAGAGGAGTTGTATACTTTTGTGCGTGCTTGAACGTGTTTTTACTTGGGGCTAATAGAGGAGATTGAAATAAATTTGGAAAATGCGGGGTTAAGAGAATGACTCGTGACTCATACAGTATTCTGTGAGCCAGGTTCTCACAAGCTTTGGTGTACTGGTAGACAATATGTGAGTTCTGGACAAAACACAACGTATTGATATGTCAAATTGATCTGGATATCGCACTTATATCTTCTTGTAATAAACCAGAAGAAATCACCGGGGAACCATAGAGTCTGTGCGGTAAGATGCAGGTATATATTAACTTTTTTAACAGATGGGAAGGAGTGGACAAGCGCCATTGGTGTAGGGCAAAAAACGAAAGCACTCTGACATTTTAAAATACATTGTTGATGTGATTAGAGAAATCAAGGGAATGGATGAGAATAGCATTCAAGTATTTAACCGATGTTCGCAGATTGCGGGGTGTAAACATTAATTAATAGCTGCGGGCACACCTCAAGAGAATCAGTATGATTTGCCCTTACGGAGAGAAAATAAAATATCAACACATTTAGATGTGTTTATGGCTTTTTGCAGAAGACCACTCCTTAAGATGTGAGATACCAAACTGGATTATGGGAAGAACAGAATTTCTGGGATAAGGTAAAACGAAGATAGCGTCATTCGTATATTTGATCATCAAGACGTCATTGCAAACAAGCACAGAAGCTAAACAAGTGGAAAAAGGAGACAAATGGCTCCCTGAGGAACATTTGATTCGGAGGTTAAGTTTGGGGAGACTTTGTCACCATGACCGTAAACTGTCTTTGAAATGAAAAAATAACCATTTAGGAAGGCAATAGTAGGTGAAGGGACTCCTTAGTTAAAAAAAGTAAACAGGAACTGAACCCTATCAATAATTCCAAATGAAACATAATACAGGGAAAAACCCTAGCCAAAATCTCCTCATCAAGCCTAGCACTATCAGTCACGGTAGTATAACCCGCTGTCCCAGCTCGGTCAGAAAGCCCGAAGGCCAACTGCATACCAACAAAATATTAGGTGGGGACCCATTCTGGTTTATTACATTTTATAGCCCCAGTATCGTCGGGGGTTGGTGTCTAGGGTTGCGGCTGGTCACCCTTCCCTTGCACCTCATGAAATGCTCCCATACGACCAAGCGTCTCAAACAGCCTCTGCTGAGGAAGCCATACTCAATGTCTTCTCCTGTCGGAGATGCTTTCCCACCAAAGTGAGAGGATGAAAAGCTATAACCGGGTTGGTGAACCATTGGCATTTCACCTACGGGACTTGTCTACAAACCCTGGTTCTAAACCAATCAAGAAGGGGCGTACGAACCACACATCAACACCTTCTTGGCTGTGGCGGTGGCCACCTGATCGATTATACATCCGGGTGTATTAGGCACCTTGGACGTTCGACCTCGTCCAATTTGTGTATGATTCGATGAACTGGATACCGGCTCCCAATAGATTGCGGTTTTCACACATCGCCCCGCTGCCTGGCGAGGTAGGCTTTGGTTTGCCGAAGGCTCCGGTTGTGAATTTCTCAATAATATTCACCTGCCTTAGCCTGGGCAACCGGGCAGTATTCCGCCCGCAAACAACTCGTGAAAATTTCCCTTTTTTTCCAGAGATTTTTGTACTATGATTTGCTTGGCATACGGTCTGAATTAATAAGTGTGTGAAATACACGCCTATTTCCAAATGCGTTTCTACGGTCTAGAAACGTGCATTCTTACAGCTTTATATTCATTATCGAGTGACGACGGAATAAAATGTACGAAGAAATCTAGAGCATCAAGGGTAGATATTTTACGACAATAAGCAAATTTATTACACTCAGTTATGTTCCTTTGTGGGGACAACTTGCGTAAAATTATTTTCTCAAATACCTTCAGGGCGGTCAAAGTACAGTGTATAGGACGAGATTTATAGGAGACTTTCTTGGAAATTGGTATAATGATGGCTGTTCTCCAATCTTGTGTATGTGTGTGTGCGTTGCTTTCACAGCTCAACGTGTCAGTGATTTATGGTTGCTTGTGATTGGCTGACAGGTACTATGCACCACGATGCTCATGCGGTTAAATGATGTAAAACACACAATACTGACTATCGGAGGGAGTGAAAACAGTACGAACTTGGTGGCAATCCATCTACGACGCTTTTTGCGTAGTCCATTAGTGTAATAAAATAGGCGAATATCGAGTATAGTAAATAATTACCCCGGGGGAATGATGCGTTTTATCTCACTCCAGTAATTAGACTCTGTGTTGTCAATCTACAAAACACATTGACATCACGGCTGCCCCCTGTTAACCGCGGCCTTCTTTGTGAATAACAGTGCAACGATTATATTTGCCTTAAATGAAAGTTGAATGTTATTATTATTATTTTTTCAATTATACGTTTTATCAATGAGAATGGGCGTCAGGGTGTACTTGTAGTTGATAGTTAAGTGTATTTGGTCTCATCTGGCATGTAATTGAAAACGTCAATGTGGTGATTGCTCATGAACTATGAACTCTTGTTTTGTTGAACACGATATCTTTGTATATTTCTAAGTTCCGCCTATTACAATTCCATTCCGCCTCTGAGTTGACTTCTGATTTCGTTTCGAGTCCTAGTTCTGGGTCGGACTATTGGTGCGCGAAATCCGATACGTATACGAAATACTAGTCCGAGTACGAACTATAACAACTGGCGTCGCGGTCATTTTGAACCAATGGAGTCCTGTACTTTAGAGAACTTGAATATACATGCCAGTGCGCGCGACGTCGAAGACTGTCTTGAACGGTTCGAGATTTGGTGTATTACGCGGAAAGGACTCGGTGGAGAACGCAAAAAGGGCTTATTTACTAACGGTCATCGGAAAGGATGCATACTCATTGTTGTTGGCATCTCCTGACTCTCCTATCGTTGTCGTATAAATCCCTGAAAACCTTACTGCTGAAGCATCTACAGCCGGATAATTTCGAAGCTGCTGAACGAGCCAAATTTCATTCACTCACACGTGGTGGAAGCCAACCTGTACGTGACTT
>UZAN01055082.1:3536-14849 GCA_900618425.1 Echinostoma caproni | reverse complement strand
ACAGTTTTATGTACACCTTCACCGTGAAATTTTCTTTATTTTACTCGTTCTCAGTAACTATTTGTCATATCTTTGAGCTCATTTATTAGTGGGCATACCAAAGCAAAGCGATAACATTTTCTATCAGTGAAAATTCTGTCCACATTGGATGAATAAAGGGCACTTTTGACTTTGATTGATTTTGACCACAGAATCAATAAGAAAGCTAAGGTTTGCTTTGCATATGCAGTACGCCATACGATAGTTTTAAGCAAAAATGATTATAGAAACAAAAGGCGTGATGAATAAATATTTGTTTTTGCACACTTACCTAGCTAATAGTTCCTTTTCATCCTTTAGTTCCATCAATCGAGTTCGCAGAATGTCTACTTCCTTTTGCATATTTTGGCGGCGCAGAAAAGCTTCCCGCTCCTCAGCCTGTCGCGCTAGTTCGGCCTTGTTTTTCATCTCTTTTTGCTCTTCTGACAGGCTGGTCAAACGTTTCTCGTATTCCTCTTCTAGCTGAAAAAAATAAAAACAGTTTGAACGGAATGAATGAATCCTTATGCGTAGGGATGGGGGACGGTATGTAAGGGTTATCCCCCTCTGCATCAATTAAAAATGGTCCAACCAGAAATCTCAATTACCTTTTTCTGTGCGTTTTGCAACAACAGCTGATATTGGTCCTTCATCCTGCTTTCCACCTCTGCCAGTTGAGAATTTCGGTAATGGTCCAGCTGAAATGGATAAGATTTGAACGCAAATTAGCTTTCACTGATTCTAAGACTAGGTAAAGCAAGACGTCGGATGACCTTTTCCATTTACACTACTTGTTTTGGATAAGTAGTAAGTTTGTATTGACTAAATTATTCGCTGGTCACCTAGTGGTCCTGTCTGGAACATCATCCATCGTCTATCACTTACCTTCAGGTTTAGTTTCTCTGTATATTGAGCCTCCATTTCTCGGCGCATGGAGTCCAAACGTTGTTCAAATGTTTCTTTTGTTGACTGGAGATCCAAATAGCGAAGATGATCATAAGTTTTATCAATATTTTGCAATTTGTAATCTGTGTAAACGAATAGATAATAAAATTCTATTAAAATAAAATGACCGATGTATCGAAATCGAATTCACTTTTACCTTACGTTATCATGAATTGTCTTTTCAATTGGGCAACTCGTTAGACAAAATGTTGATCAATTCATCTATACAGGATCTTCCGATAACCAAATTCTAACTTTTTAATCACTCCCATCGGAAACCGTTTGTCAAATACCAGCATAGCCAAGGTCCAGGAAGGCCTGCTGTAACTTCATCTTCAATAAAACTCAATTACTCCCGTTTTAAATCATTTTACAAAAACTAGAAACATTTCTTAGTGGAACTGACCTCTCTGGAAACATCACACTCTCCCGCAAGTAGTTAAATCGCATTATCTGTATCCGTTCTTGCATCACTTTTATGGCGTTTTAAATTCGTCAGCTCTCCAGCGCTATCAAACTTTACGCGCACAAAACAACCGAATTTAAACAAATGAGCAAACGACCAGGTTCACTAACCAAAAGACTCGACATGCGTTTCCCGGTCGGTCTGTATCCCGGTACACATCTGAGGCCATGTGAACTGTTCTTCGCAATACCGCAATAACACCTCCAACGGTGAATGTTCTGCACTCTATATCAGACGAAATAATACACACTTCACATGGAGAATAGAAGCACTCACCATCATGCTTTTGATTTTCTGGTTCTGTAAACTCTTCATTTCTGATAACAATTCATCCGGTTTGTGTAGTTTTGTTCTTCCATCGTGATCCAGGCAATACACCTCGTTTTGTGAGAGACCACTTTCAGGAACAAACACGCTCAAAGTGTAATCGCAGTGACGAAAAATCAGATGGCTAACAATTAGTTTACTCGCGAGCTTTGAATAGTAATCCACATGTTGCTTTCCATCTCTACCGGCACCAACTGCAGACCAGCTTTTTTTCATCTCCAAGATAAGCTTACTACGAATATGGGACTAAACGACCGAAGATAAAGGCATCATTCACAGCAGAATATTACCTTCACTGTCTCTAGTTCACCACTAGCCACCAACATCTGATACATTGGTAGATGCATTCGCTTTTTCAGACTCCTTCTTTTCCGCGGGGCTGAATTGTCTGGATCGTTCATCGTTTACTGAAACATTATGCGTAATATGAAGTGAATAAAGGGAATTTCTGGTAAGCAGACAACTGACGAAAAGAAACTCGAAGCTTTTGGCATATGCGGCAATATCAATGCAATGATAGAGTGTGATAAAAGAGATTTGGGATGGGAAATGCCGAAAGTGGAAACCGAAAGTGACATACTGAGAAATGGTTCTAACTTAAAGTTTTTGACTGTTTTCTTTGAAAGTATTCTGGCTGGCTCAGTAATGGTACCAGATAGCTATCTCCACATTCCCGGCGTTTTCATTGTATTGCTTTCAAGTGTGTTGTGCGAACACAATGTGTATGAACGTTTGTATGTATACGGGATTGTTGAAGCTTACCGTTTATTCATCTATTTTCGCATGTCAATCGGTTTGCCTCAAGCTATTTTGCCTAAAGTGCATCAATGCCGCATCGTTCCCTCCACCTACGGTTCAGAAAGCTGGAACTTTACTTGATAAGCCGATAATTAACCCAGATTCTCGGATGTCTGAAATTCTTTCTATGCCCCGAAATTGGCCTCCACCATTGCGGTAATAGTCGCTCATTTTCAGGGGAACTCTCAAAGGAAATGACGCTTAAAAAGGAAAGGCTAATGGCCATGGGCATGTACCAGATGTTTGAAAGAAATATAGATGCTTCCTGGAAATGTATCACTAAAACCGGGTTATTTGTAAGTCCTAAGATGATATTTATGCATTTACAGCTGAATAAGAGTTCGCAAAATCGAGAACCAATGTCAATTCTAAACTCATGGCTATCCTATAAAATACCAAGACTATCAACTAGGACTACGAAATTTACATTGATGATCAGTGGCTTCAGAAACTAAAGGAAACATGTGCTTTAATATTTTTTTCGATAAAGAGGGTTTGGTATTTGGATCAGGTTGGTGAAGCAAACTTCCACGTCAGAGATCCATTCAAAATTCTTCATGATTCACAAAGTGAGTAGTTGGAACAAATTTATTGAAGATTTGGTCAGGTCTTAATTCAATCAAGAAGGCTCTTGTTAATCGGTAATCAGTATTATTAATATACGATCACTAACTCACTGCTCTTGAAGGCTCTAGGACTGGTCATGTCTCTTCCGCCATGCCAGGCTTTTCCATTAAAATTCATTTTTTTACTCTCGGTCGTAAAACCACGGTGTCAAAACTCTTTACTCAACCACTTCACAGAAGGTGATTATCATTGATTTCTGATAAAAGCAAGTGTACCAAACGACCCTTTATTAGCTGACTTTTTTGATACTGCGGAATACACACACGAACTACCCCGTTTTCATCTCATTTTAATCGTTGTTCAGAAGTCAAAGGGGAAGAGTGTGACGATTAAATGATATTTGTTATTATTAAATTTTGTGCGCGTGCCCTTTGATTGGCTGTGCTACGCTCTTGTGCTCGTTCGTCACGTTGCAATTTATCACGTTTACTTGATCAATCTCTCGATGCTAATCATGTCTAGAATGCATAATTATGCTCGTGATTACTACCGGCAGGATAGGCAGCGAAGTAGGGAAAAACACGGAAGGTGGTTTGGCAACCTACATCAGTGTTTCCTTGTGCGGCAAATTGGAAGTGAGATATAACTATTCTGAATGGTGCATGTTACATAAAACTGTATATTTCATTCCGCGTGACTAACAGTGTACATTTTCAACTGAAATGTAAACATGTAAGCTGACATAAGTTAATCAAACACAAATACAACTACCAATAGTCAAGAACACCCCGTTTCCCTAACCTTACTTTCACTTAAATATCAGAATTTATATAAAATACTTCTAAGGTGCATAAAACCAGTGATTTTCAGAGTTACCGAACGTGCCATATGTGATAATCTCAAGGAAGTGTGCCTAAAACTGAATCTCAAGTGATTTTCGTGCGATAACTCCACAGATGATGAAATAGATCACATTTGGAATCTTGCAGAGTTTTATTTGTTATGAATATCGGAATGCATATACTCAATGATTGATTCATCTGATTGCTGTAAACTGCCTCGATTAGCTGGAGGTTCCAACCAGTCTCCTGAGTTTACTATTTTTTCTTTGATTGGTTATCCTAGAACAAACAGTTCTCAATGAGTATGCCAACCTACTGACATCAAATTCTATCAAACTCGATGTCAGATCCAGGTGCATCTGTGTAGTTCACACAGATGTGAACCTATACTGTGTGCAAAACCAATCACCATCCAATAATCTTTTGCAAAGAAAACAATTTCAACGTAATGGTTGTCAGAACATTTGCAAATTCATTATATCTTGTAGCCATTTTAGTGATCAGTTTGGGATGCAACCTTTGATAGGCTGATTGCTTGTTTAAATGCCTCTTTATTGCAACTAAGACCGGCACTACTAGCCACACCTACCATGCCGGATGTTCTGGGTGTAAATTCAAACGGTCTCAGTGCATCGACGGAGACTATCATGATTTCTGATTTCAGTTCCAAGCAGTTAAAGAATAATCCAGTTTGATATCCCCAGTCCAAATATCAGCCTAATTTTCCATCCGGTCCACAACGTTCGAAATACCACAAATGTATTCCTCCGTATACTCTGACAAAGCGTAATTCTTGTTTCAAATTTCATCACTCTACATGTACAATCAAAAATGTTAAATACTTCCAACCTGAAAAAATGAAACATTCAGTCTGAATGTAAAGAATGTTACTCTCTCTCCCTGCTTACAGCATTCAGAGGAACATATCATTCCAATGACTTTTATAATCTTTTACTTCCTACGTTTGTATCATTAGAAAAATAAATTATTTGCTCTTATCCCTTACAATGAAAGATTATTCATCATTTTCTTAATGGCTCTGCAGCCTGTAGTTCTTCAGTTCTATGTATTTTTCTGTTTAAGCAGGTCTAGCAAATAAGATTTGACCAGTAGTTCATCGCCAACCTAAGCGAAATGGTGGAGTCCTCTCACAAATAATAAAGGCGCTGCATTTCATCCACAGTATCTTGTGACCGATAGAGACCATTGGTGATAATTTAGGAGAACATGAAAAAATTCATTTCTCAAGCTCTATGCTGACCGAATACGATATATCATTATGATATCTATGGTAGTTTGTTATTCCATAGCCTGAGAACATATGAAGAGTTCATCAATGATCTCGGAGTTTACGGCTGATACCGTTTTCTTCAAAAGAGATATATTTTCATCAGCACTTTGTGAATGGATGCTATTTCCGCGACTGGTCAAGTTTGATAATATATTGATATTAGGTCAATCACGAAAGTTAAATACAATTGCAATTACACCATTTTGAATATCTCAGCTATGTGCTAGAGGAATAGGCCATTCCTTGAAAGGCAAATCATCTAAGTTATTAAAAGACCCCAGGATTCGGGTCTAACAAAAATAATAATCTCTTTAAACTCCATACCATTAAAGATGTACAACATTTGATTAAGATGTTTACAAAGAAGAAAGGAGCAGTGTGTCCCTTTGCTACATTTTTTCAAGTCAGTAGTAGCTTTAGGCATCCGGATGGATGAATTTTCAGCATTTACACCATATTTGTGGATTCAAATTTACAAAATCATTTGATAATGTAACTGAACGCAGTAGACTGTGTTTATCAATTAAGGAAGCATTTGCGCAATTCTGTGGAAATTTTCTCTTTGTCAATAAGTAGACATGCTAGATATGGCAGAACAGGATTATGATAAGCAGAGTTACGTGCAAATAAAAGTTTAAATCTTGAGCGTGTGGATGATGTAGATACAACTTTTGAAATTTGGTTGTGCAATGGGTGATGAGAATCTGAGAGTATTTTGGCGGTGAAACTTTCGCATGCTTGTAGATGTCTGTCTATGATAAACTCCTCGAGTTTATCCCTGACAAGGCCACTACATTTAGGGACGTGTTTCAGAGATCTCGCCAGTAAATAAAATTCTTTCTTCAACATACCAGAAAAAATCACTGGGGAGTAAGACAACCAGTGGGGTAGCACGCATGCATTCACAAATCTAACAATCAGCTTGTGGGGAACAAAAAGTAATCTCAATCGGAGTCAGGAATATGAAAGTTTTCTAACTTTACAGAATGTGTTTTGAACATGCAGTGACCATGATAAATTATGTGGTAAGGTGAAACCAAGGTATTTTCCTATTTTTGATTTCGGTAGGGGATTTTGATTGGCAGAGAGAGTGGGTTCCTATCTATGAGGGCTAAATATGGTTCATCGGACAAGAGGGAAAACACAACATCCTGACATTAAGGGGCATTCAATGAGAGGGACCGGGACAAGGACCAAGTAACAACGTCGTTTAGCTTGCTTTGAATTTCTGAAACCTTTTCAGGAGTGGATGCTTTGTGACCCAAAAACATCGGTATCGGCGTATTTACAGCCAATGAATGCAGGAGGAATGGGAAATTGTTTGATATACATTGAAAAGAAAAATGGGGAAAATATTGCTCCTTGCAGAACACCAGAAGAAATTGAGCTAGCGCAGGACTTTTTTCCCTTGAGGCACGTAAACTGCCTTCTATTTGTGAAATAATCGCAGATCAAGCTGCTAACGTTTGGATTAACACCCCTTTCGGTAATCAGGTTGAGGAATATCGATCAATCAGGACTTCCGAAAGCGCTTTTGTAGTCTACGAACATCAGTCTGACGGTCTTACTTTTCTTATCTAATGCCGCAAGCATTGAATGAACACGGTATGCAACGGCAAAGAGCGCAAAGAGCGATGTGCAAATTGATGTATGTATTCCGCAAAATCAGTGACAATCCACAGTAAAAAAGCATCTCTCAAATAATTTGGGCATGACAGACGTGCAAGCGATGGGATGATACTTCCCAGGTTCCTTTTTCGGAACGGGAGTTATCTTGGCCAGTATCCAAATATCAGGGATTTTTCCGCTTATCAGACAGTCATTGAATATTTTACATATAATATATATTCCATGTATCAACCTGCGCATTCCTGTGGATAAAACAGCATCTGTTCTTATGGGGCCGATAATAAAAACAGAATTGAACCTGTTTGCACAGCGAAAGCAGTTTTCGAAAATGTTATTTTATGTATGCATATTTATTGACATGCTCACCAGGACTGTTCTATGAAGAAAATCTTGGCAGATTTAGTTCAGTTCAGTACGCACAGGATGATATGTGGCTTCCATTCAGTTGGGTGTACAGATTGTCGTGTTGTTAGCGGACATTTTTTGTTTCTAACGATGCATATAACATATTTTTTGCTGTTAATGCGCCAGTTACTGCCGGTGATCAACTGTGGTGTGCCGTTGACGATAGTGGGTCAAGTCCTCCTGTTCCTAATGGGTGTTGCCAGCTCGGATGATAGACACATGGAAACCCATTGGTCTAGGTGTAGGTCCATCTTCTTACCGGTTAGCGTCAGAGACTATACGCTGGCAAGGTCGGCAAGGTCAAGAATAAAGTAATTTGTATGCACTGGTGCCCAGATTCCATGTGTGATCCATTGCAAAGAGTGAATGTACTCTGATTTATGTTTATCTTTTATCATCGATTTGGCTATCCAGTGTGCCTTTAACGGTAACCGATAGGTCAGGGTAGATGCGTGCAGGTAACAATGTGCACGTACTCGAGCACAATTTCGGGAGACAAGTATGCTACTAGTAATTAATCTACCAATACATGCATGCTGTACACATCTATCTTCGGATAAGGTAGCTACATGCATCGGGGCTGGGTCTCAATCTGCTCTGTAGCCCTTCAAACAGACAATCGCCTAACCAAACAATTTTCTACTAATCCACACACACTTGAGCAACATCATAATAATGTGAAACATAGGGCATGGAACATGCGCGCATATATATGCACCCACACAAATATATAACTATAGATATAAATATATTCAACATACAATTATGTCTGCTCGAGCAGGCATATTTCGCCATCTTCCAGGCTCACTAGCATAACAGTTTATTTGACAAGGTGATGTGGCTCTGACCACCCATTGGCCTCAAATTCCGTTTGTTTTATGTCACTTAGAAGGATGGGCTGATGCAAAATATTTGGCAGATTGTCAGCCAGCCCATGCAGAAGTAGTCGGTGCAAGCAACATCCTCTCCCATAAAGGTGAATGTCTCAGGGGTGAGCAGTTCGTCCTCCTCAAACACTGCTTAAATTTCGCATATTTGTTGTTACAGTTTAAATTCAGCAGCTCATCCCTCAGTGCAAACGTAAAGACACAACAGGGCACCAGCTTGGATCTTCTTCACCGGAAAATGAATCCGCTGCTGATTATACAGCAACGAAAAATCTGAAAATGAACTCTTGTGATTAAAAGTACATATAAAACAGTGCAGGATCAAAACTATCTGGAAAGCAAATTACAGAACAAACAAGATTAAAGTAATTTGGTAAGTATTCGAAGTCAATTATATTTCGTTTGGCTATGCAGAAAAACTTATCATCTTTGGTGGTAAAGACCTGGTTCACACAATCAAATGTGTGACGACACTCGTGTTTTATAAAGCGTTAGCAGTGTTCGTCAATTACAGAGGTAAATACTCCAGACTAAGGGCATTAGGACTACAATGTTCTCAAGCCTGAAACTGTTGTCCCTCAAGCGGAGGTGTATGAGAGGAGATCTGATTAGGACACTTAAGATCGTCAGTGGTATGTCAGACCTCAGGTTTGACGACCTGTTCTGTTTGGTTTCCTTTAGTGGCACGAGGGGACATAACTTATGGTTGCAGAGAAACCCTTTTAGGCTGCAATTGTAGGCCACCTTTTTCGCTAACAAGGTAATTCCGTTGTGGAACCAGTTACCGCAGGCAGTGATAAGCTGCAGTGTTGTAGATGCTTTGAAGAAAGTATCAAACCAGTACTGGATGTTGGTTTCCTCTGGGTGGGTGTTCAGTTCTTTGACCTAACCTCAAAAGATGTAATAATGTACCACACTATTTTGACTTACAGAAAAATTGCATATCAAAGTGTTAAACTCTAGGAACATTTGCCGATATCACACAAATCTGGAAGTTCGCTTTGTAAGAGCCGCAAACGTTCCAGTGAAAATCGAACTGAAAGCCGCTTCCGACAATCACCGCGCTGTAATTAGTTCTCACTTCTTAAGTTGTTGTCATGAGCTGTGACAACTACTAATTTGACTTCACAAGCCATCTCATCGAAATGGAAATCAAACGATAGCTCAAGAATAAATCTGAGAGAATATCCCTCTGGAAACATCGTGAAGATACCAGCAGTGTCATAATAACTTTTATTCAGTTTCATAAGATTATTTCTAAAACCTAGAGCTCTTATCATTGTATGAATAAGTCATGGGAAGGCAGTTAAAATGATTGGAAAAATGTGACATATAAAGTGATCAACGATGGTAAGGAGAAAAGGAATAAAATTGAGTATAAAAAATGAAGATCATTGTAAACAGCACTATTTGAATGGACCATATGTCTTCAAGTTTTCAATTGCGAAGGGCAGTGGGAACTACCGTAATAGCCCCACATTGCCCTCCACTAGATAGATTAGGTGTTGACACCAGACCAGTACTTCTGCATGGCTTTGTCGAGTTCATGAATAAGAATATGCTGTTATTTTGCTCTTCCGTCAAGTATTCCAGAAGCGCATTCAAGAAATTTGTCATCATCCTCGACAAACGATAGACCACTGACAGATTGTTTCACTGCACCTGGTGGAGCGTCAGTGCATGCACGCTGACGCGGTTGTTGTTCCTTAGGGGAAATTCCGACCGCAATTCTGGGCCAAATTCACCCCGGATGATGCATCTGATGTCGTTAGTCGTCTATATGACATGGAAAACAATCCCGTTGCAATCAGTCGGCCCTCGTAGCTGTCCTTTGACGAGGCTTGCAGCAGCCCTTTGAACACTCTCCAATTGAGCAATCCCAGAAGCCGTACAGGGAAAAGCCGCCGGACAACCATGTTCCAATCGAGGATGTATGTGGAAGGCAAACAACAATTTGAAGGCCGTTAGGGGTAACGGACAGCGGATAGTACTGAGCATACTCCAGGCAGAAACACAGGCTTTTTGTCAGTGAACGAATTTTCAGGTTGCTGCTGACAGAAGCACCCAAATCTCTTTTCTCAGTTGAATGTCGGAGCACAGTACTTCCAAGTGGGTAGCTTGTGGTCAGACCTCCCATCCTCATGTGGGCGCATCTTGAGATGTTGACCCGTAACCCAACATCTTCGGCCAGTCCAGAAGGGTATTCAGGTCATCCTGAAGAGGCCCCTGGTCCGCCTTCGGCCGGATTGTCCACCACAGCTTAAGGTCATCTGCGTGGATTAGGTATGTCGTTTGCAAAGATCATAAACAGCAGTGTGTCAATAACTAAGCCTTGTGGGACATCACTGGTGACTGGGTACCACACGGATTGCGCCTTTAAAATTGTCACTGAGAGGAGCCCCCTTTCAGGAAATCCTCCAGCCAGTGGAGTGCGGACCATGTGACGTCCAGAGCCTGGAACAAGCAGAAAGTTGATCATGGCAGAACGCCTATTGCGGAATTCGTGTTTCTCCTTACACACCCACTGGTGTCACTCCATAAGTCGTGAAAATACAATTCGTGCTAGTACCTTGCTGAAAACTGATATAAAGCTCAAAGGGCGGTAGTAGCCTGGTTCAGCTTTTGTCCCGCCCTTGTAAATCGGGACAGCAACCGCTTTCTTTCACTCTTGCGGCAGTCTTCCTGAGCACACTTATAGGTTGAATTGCCACCTAATTGTTGAAAAGAGCTGAACTGCCAGTTCCTTGAGCAGAATAAGATGAAAACCATCCGGGCCAGAGAACTGAAAAGTCGTGAATGATTGGAGCACTCTTATTACCTCTGCTTCTGGAAACTCTTCAAATGTGAACACTGAGCTACAATTTCGTACAAATGAGCTAAAACGACGTCGCTACAGTTCTTTCGTAGCTTACTGTAGCTGGCGAATAACGCATTATTAGCCAAAAATGTGCTACTTTGGATGGTTGCGGTTGAAACTAGAAATCTAATCCCCCCGCCCAAATGTGCGCATAATGGCACAGATTATAATCTGTGTCGCTCCAACGATGTGCGTTAGACCGTGATCTCGGCTTGAATGGCTTTATTAGTTCAGTTCACTTCAGTTCTCACGGGAGACTTTGTGGCTCTTGCCCATTTCGC
>UZAN01055079.1:3367-14852 GCA_900618425.1 Echinostoma caproni | reverse complement strand
CCTGAAAAGTCCTTATGCACACTTGGATTGAGTACTCTTTTTTGAACATAGAGGCTCATTTTCTCAAACCTCCTTCAATTATATTCGATTCCTCTCCGTCTTGTGCTCTATCACTTGATTTGTGTACATTGTCAGTGTGGCACTGATCAGTGAAGTTTGCTTCACTGCATGTGGCTCTACGATGGTGAGGATGATGGTGATTGTTTGAAGGAAGAGCCATCGAATCGTCGTGAGTATAATTTGGAGGAAGAACTTGTAGCATGGAGATACTGTTATCGGATTATGTTGTTTATATCCTTGTATTGACGAATGCAGGCACATCAGGGCATTACTTGCTTACCAATGGGAATATCGGTTAACGAAGCAGTGTGAAATTACCTGAGTGGGATACTCTTGCTGTCTACATTGAAAGGGTATTGATGTTGATTATTGGATGAAACTTCGAAGAAACACAATCTTGACTAATTGTTTTCAATATTTCTGTCCACTCAGGCTAGGTTCTTCTAGCAACATGAACATGTATACACCCAAATTTTTCGGGAACCGATTCGAATCCGAGGTTTGCGTATACTACCTATAGGAGGACGTATTCTGCGAGAAAACATGCGACAATCAATACAGGATTTTGGAGCACACTCTGGGCGAGATACTCGTGCATTTGGTAGGTTTCATTTTTGATAACAAAAGAATAACTGAATTTTGGGTGGTGCGACGAGATTACTCGAACGGTGCTTGAAAGCTGATTGTGTTTATTTCGACGCCCTTGTTGTCCCCTCTTTTGCAGATCATTGTCAACCGGAGTTCACATTCCAACACGAAGGATACCAGAAGCTCCCAAGTAATATGCTCCTATTTAACCAATCCTATCTACTGGTGGAGGATAAACTAATATACTGCTCTTTCCGGGCGCATCCATATCTGCCTGTCCAACCAACAATGAAGTGTTATTGTGGTCTGGGAGGCGAACTGCTCTTTCCGGGCGCATCCATATCTGCCTGTCCAACCAACAATGAAGTGTTATTGTGGTCTGGGAGGCGAACGGGTGCTTTCCCACGGTAAGTGTTGACATTCTGCACATTCAGTTTGATTGTACATCGTTTGGTGAATTTCGGTTGTACTCGATATATCAAGGTCATGTTGTTTCAGACCTCGGCTTAATGATATCTCAGGTGCTCGTTTATCAGTTCGAAGATAAACTACTTTTCGGTTTGGGACCCGAACGAAACAGCATCGTGATTTCGCGAGGCATTGCGTTGGTATCCATGTATATGGGCACCAAATAAATGCGCTTGATAAGAAGCACACACGGGCAAAATATCCACCATGGGAGGCCACGGAATCATTCATTTGGAATTTGGTTGGAACACAATGCAAAGAACACGCTGCAGGAGAATGGAATTGTGAGTGTCTGCTTGGGATACAATTGGAAATAACTGTTTCACCGAGGCTGTTTATAATCTGCAAATTAATTAGCATTTGTCCTACGCCGTTTTGAATTTCTATTTCGTGTAGAGAATACCACTGTGTGCGAACGTTTACTTCCCACTCTAATGATCAATACATTCAGTTCATTCAGCGCGGGAAACACTATTATACTCATAGAGATTGGCTTGGTTGATTACCATGTCTTGCTCTGTATCAAAACCGTTTCCTGTATGAATCCATTTTTATATATCACTGTCATTTGCAGTGTGCAATAACGGTTTGCATTACCGAAATCAGATGATCGGCCGTTGGCATGCCTTCAATTAACTGGAACCATCGTTTGATACAGTGTCGCTCAACGTTAGGCTATTCGAAATCGATGAATAACGGTTATACGCTACAATACTACCACCATTCTATTTGGCTGTGATGCAACGATTTCCAGTTTCGTTTTCTGCTTTGTCCAAGTTAACTGCGATATTTTACCTGGTTTAATATATAGTTCTGCATTGATCCTCACGAATCATTTCACGGAATATATATGTTCTACTTCATACGCCGTTGTTCTCCGCACCAGTAGCTCGCATTAGATCGAGGAATACGAGAAAAAAACCTGAATTCCAATAAGGATTTGCCGAAAGATATTTTTCTATGCTGGATACGTTAACTGATCAAAGATATTCTAAAAGACTCCAGTGTTGTTTCGTTAGATAGAAAAATAAAAGTTTGTGATATCCACCTGAACACATTCGGCGGAAACAAGTGAAATTCACCTGAAAATGTGTGCTGCAAATCGATTATCTGTTTGGGAGCCCGGCAACGAGGCTGATTTCCTTGGACAAGTTGAACGGTAATGCTGTATTTGTTTTACTACTCTGTTAAACCATATGTCAGTGAGAGCCAGTCAATTGAAGTAGATGCCAATTTAAGTCGATGCAGAATGTTCACACTGGAACGTCTGAAACCGTTGCAATAAATCATGTAGATCCGTTTGTGTTATTTCATATTTGGATGGAAAACCGCAAAAAGCCAGTTAGACACGTAGGAGGCAAAACAAATTTGTGCAAACGGCAGAGCTTTCTCGTGTCAGACACTTTGATTGAAACTGTTTGATGAGAGAAGCGCACAACAAGAGTTTACACAAATTTGTTCTTCGGAGTACTGCACACGCCAATCGGTGAATCACGTTTCATTGAATAAATATGAACGAGCAAACTGGTCAACCGTTTGAGAAACCAGAATCGCCTTTTCGAAACGCAGCGTAACCAGCAGAGTATTCATCAACCCATCACCCAATGATTTATGGAATCACTTGAGGCCAAAGGCAATGGTTCAACGATTGTACCAAGTTGGTAAAATGTAGAAAGCTTGGTTCGCGAATATTGAACATAAGCAACACTATCAGCTATTTGTATTTTCCAGGTCTTGGCTCAAAATACTCCAGGAAACGATTGTCACAAGTTCTGGTTTTATTTCTAGTCAGAATGTATTTGACTGTTCACGAAATAAACGGCAATAACAATCGAATCTGGATTGGATTTAAATAGAGGCTAATCCAGAATTGTCTGCTCCATTTCATTGAAAGAAAATGCGGTGCATTTTCACGGGGTATACTATGTATGGAAGAACTGCATCTCAATAACTGTGAGTTGTGTGATCACGTTATGCATATTCACTTGACGATGTAATAGTATATGCAATTCACAAATCATACTCACCTGTTCGATTCGGTAGGAGACATGGTGGTAGCCAGATTACTATCTGATTCATGATCATCAGCCATCATGGATTTCATAAGTACTGAACAACCGTGGTGTTGATGTGAGTATAACTCACCCGCGACACCACCAAAATCACGATTCTATTTCGCAGTTTGCGTTGAACAGTTTGCTAATTGTGCATAATATCCGAGTATTTACCGATCTATTTTGGGTATTGTCGCACTCTCGTAGCAAGATAATGAAAAGTCAGTTGCAAAATTGTGATATTCAATGTATATTGGGAGCTGTTTCTGTTGGAACTGCCGTGTTTCTATCCCGGTAGAGACCTCCCTTACAAACAGTCTATGTTTTTAACATAGCTCATGCTTCCATCGTCCGACAGCAATCTCGTCGGTTGGCGTGCAGCCTTCCACCCATGATATTTTCCGCCAGCGTAATTTCGTACATGCTTTATTGCTAGCCAATTGTCTTCATAGACTAGTACCTTGCAGTGTCGTGTATAGAGCCAATCTGACGTGCAGAAGCCACAATAATCTTCGTTTGATCTTGTATCTTATTGCTTGCACCAACTCACCACTATCAGATTGTAATGCGAATGTACCCCGGGGTTCTCGAGCGCAGCCGACTAGGCAGAACTGCGCGAGAGGATGTCCCTCGGCACGTATTCTTGCACCTGTAGATGACACGAGTATTTACCGGTGGTGAACGGTTGCAGGGAAACGGCGATGTGAGTGACCAAGATAAGGGATTACGAGGAATCACCGGTAAACAAGTGCACTGTGGATTGAGGTTACATAGATATATATATATATATGTATATATATGTATATATATGCATATATATAAATCTGTAGGACAGGGTTGATAAAATAATAATCGCGTGGTTGCCAAGCGTAACAAGATTTCCTCTGCTTATTGTCTCAACCCGATCGAATTCATACACTAGCACCGGGAGCAATTCGGGATGATAGGTGTGCGAAGCATATGGAGAACTATGACTAATCAGCATGTACCTAAATAATCAGCATGCGCATTGCGACAAACATTAGTTCGAGATACGAAATTTCGAAAGTTCACCAAATTCAGAGCAGTTCGGAAGGAAGTATTCAATCTAATAAACTTTCCAGGTGTTAAAACATGAGGATTGGTGAATGAAAGTGCCGAATCGTGTTGATATACTGTCAACAAACAGTGTCACATCGGTGACGGGTGTATCAGATGCCACGATGCAATGGATGTATTCGCAAGGTAATCAGAGCAAAATCTGCTAAGAAAGTGTTGCTTGCGGCCGAGGGAAATTCAAACAATACTTGCCAGGTGCGAGGTTAAAAATTAACTGAGTGTTTTTACACCAAATTATGTTAAAGAAAGTGACGAACTGCGCCACCGCCGTTGCGGAACATCACAGTCTGATCGCTCCTGTAAACATCGAGTCCAACCACCACTCCAAAGACATCGGCATCAATATCCGTATTCGAATTCCCAAGTTTCAGTTTCCTTGATTAATAACATTAATTGGAGCTAGGAGTTCTTTATTTTGGGAATTAGGTACCATATCCAATGTTTCTTTTCCTGTTTTAGATGTTCTATTGTGATTCAACGCCACATGAGATTATCAGTGGAGTTGAATAAGTGTTAGGGTGCTCTGCTGCGAATAGCAGTTTACCAATGATGATTTGATTAAACGGGTGGACGGGAACGATCCACCATTTGCAGCAAAATGAGACTGCAATATGAATAATAATACACCGTTCAAAATGGGATGACTGATAGGGTTGAAAAATAGGAGCACTGCGAATGACTAGTCAAAACTGTTGATTGAGAACGCGGAATCACACTTCCCCAGTTCTCTTACATTCTTGTCCGTGTGCTGATATGGGTGCTGACTTTCAGCTGTACACCATCTTCCACATACACAGGTAACAGTGGCACATGTTTTTGTATTTCCACAGAGGAAATAGGTGGCGAGTTTCAAGAGAGAAAAAGACCGTTGTTTCTTCCGAAAACGATCGAAAGTGTGAATAATCAGTGCAGGAGGTGAGAGAGGCGCAGGTTCTTTCTCACGGAACCCGTTCTGACACAGACAGTTCATGTTCTCTTTGGCATTCGGTCCGGGTTATCACCCAGCTGGTGCATGGTGCAATTTGGATCAAATCATTATATGCGGTTCGTGAAATACCTTAGATAAGCCATGCATAAAATGTCTTCCGAAGCCCGTTCTCAACTTCGGACGGAATGTTTTTCTTCAGCATGGAAAACCCCACCAAGTATTTGCAAGATATATTTTGTAAAATGTTCAGTACAGTTGTCCTAAGGCCGTTATCTTTATGTCAACAAACATGAGGAAGGAGTGAGGAAGGTTGAATCATGTTGCCCATTTTTGAGGGAAGGCGAGAGGGAGAAACAGCTTTGTTTTATAGAAATAACAAAGCTTTTACCCCAGAAAAGGACAATACTTTCTTTCTGTAAAATCAGTCTACTTTGAAATCCAATGTGCGGCGTGTTTGAAAACCTACCAAGTCAAATGTAATTATCTTTCCAATCACTCACGGCCAGTCGGGAAGGCGTGTTTCTCTCGATTTTCGATCGTTTGTTGTTGATTTTAACTTGAATTGTCTCTAATATTTCAAAAGGAAGAGATAATTTTATTCGTGATGCACTTGGCCATCGCAATGACACCGCTTCGTTGATCTGAACGAAGAACAATGACGAACTTCTTTGACTTTTTATGACTTCAGTTCCTCCATGCGAGCTGTTGTCAGCAGTATGCGGCGTTTCATGCATGCCGTTTAATGTTGGTGTTTAGCTTGTGGATCTTTTCGGTTAGACATCCTAGGTGGTATAAAGCAGTTGAATCGATATGATAATGCTCCAAGTTCTAGACGCCTGAGCTTACACGAATATACAATGAGCACAAATTCACTCGGCTCTGCACGGATGAATGAATTATTTAGCTCTTGACTCAGTGAATTCGCCAACTACTCTATTCGACGTTCTCGGTGATGACATTAATTTCTGAGTACTCCGTAGAATTCGAGGTTCAATTGATCAATGGCGGTTGGTGCCTTAGAGACAATTTATAACAGGTTAATGGGCTTCAATTTGCAGTGTACACTGCGAGAGTTTGGAGAAATCTCCCGCCATCACAGATTCAGCCAACGAGATTCTGTTGCAAACAATGAGGAATGAATTATCAACAACGTTCACCCATGTTCTCACAATGGGTGATTATAACTGTCTCAATCTCTCCGGAACGAGAAACAGTTATCCCAGTTTATTGTCTTGCACCCATTGTACAAACACGTAACAGAAGACGCACCAGATTTGAAGCAATCGACACTGGATTTAGTGCTACCAAAATAGAAGGTAATGGTGGAATCTGTCATTGCCACGGCTCCACTAGGACGTATTGAAGTGTGGTCATATAGGCTACGCGTCTGATCAAGAAAACCGGAGGGCAGTACTCATGCGATCATAGACTAAAAAACACTGCGAAACCTGGCAATAATGACTCAATGGGTCCTCGTAGAATACAATCACAATTTTTGTGGCATATAAAAGTTGTACTAATCATCTTACCGAAATTGCAACGGCGGCAACAAGTGTCGACATTTGTGTTGAATCTAAATCTAAATCGACAGTCATTCAATCGCAGCCTAACAAAGAAATGGATATATCATTGGAACGTTTCCTGGCGGGAGTACACAAGATGCCCGTTAATCGAAACTTCGAACAAATATTTCTTACTACGATATCCGTGCACCAAGTTTGTACGAGAAGACAAATCGATGTACTAAGAAACTCTGGATCAAAAATTAACTTATCATCCAAAATTGCTTAATAAACATGTCAAATCCACAAAAAAGCTAAATGGCGGCTCTTTACCAAGGTATGTACAACGAGGCAGAAATTCCGAAGGGGGCTCTCACGGTGATCACAGCAACTACCACCCTATTAAGGCACATCTGTTGATGACGTATCTGAATGCTTTGTCCCCAACTCAGCACGGATTTTGGCAAAAGCGTTTGTGCCCTACACATCTACTTCTTGCACGAGATGAGTGGACAAATCGCGTCGATGCACACCATCCATTGGATATAGTTTATTTGGAATTCTCCAAAATATTTGATCGAGTAAACCACCCAATTCTACTACCAAATTCTACATCTGCAGAGTACGAGGTTTGGTTCTGACTGAATTAAAGATGTTCTCCGACAGAGAACCATGCCGGTTTGTGTTGGTGATTCATTATCAGATCCTATTACCCGAGGTGTTCCTCAAGAATTCGTACTGCGGCTTCGTCTTGTTCTGGCATTTATAACCGACCTGCCACATGTCCGTGGGCCTAATGTTCTGCTATTTACGGACGACGCTAAGATGTGGAGAAGAGCAATGCACGCAATGGATTGTACAACACTCCAACAAACGATCAATGCGCCCTACCGATCGTCACACGCAAATCACATCGAGTTCAACGTTTCCAAACGCACAGTGATTTCCATGTGGCGCAAGACTCGTTTCTCCTATGTTCTGGGAAACCAAATGCTACCACAGGTCACTGACGAAGGAGATTTGGGTGATCACGCTTTTGTAAACGAATTCCCAACCCCAACAAACAGGGGAAATGGAAGAACACAAGTATTGCAATTTACACTGATCAACCCGTATAGGTGCCTCATCAAAGATATGAGGAACCAATTTTGAGAAATTGGAGCAAATATTTGTATAAGGAATACAAATATGGACGCGAAAAAGACTGCAGTTTATACAAATCCAATTACTTATGCGTCTAGCTGCCACGTTCATGCTGAAGTGAACCAATAATATTTCGGCAGTTACTTGATGCGTTCGAAATTGATTGTTTGTTTGGATAAATACTGAAGCCAACAGGAATTCCATTGCACGTGTTACATTCGTTGAAATCACCCTGAGTGAATATCATGGACTGTTGTCAGGTTTCACTTTTCTCCACAACCAAACGTTTCTCTACATACGACGGGTACGATCGCAAATGACAGATTTCGCTCACTACTCACGAGTAGGTGGAAGCGAAATTCGAATTGATTCACTGCCCCCTCGCAGAAAGATAATTGTTCATCGCTTTTGTACTTTAATGGTCTTTTGACATTCATTCATTCTATCCAACTTACACAGGTATGTGACATCTACAAGTTAGCGTGTAAGCTGAATGCCTCGACACGCTCACCTTAGAATTCATCGCAGCCCACCGAATGAACAACCAAGGCAGCATGGAAAAATATCAGGTGGTGTGAATAATTATGCCGCATGACAATTCGTTGGATCCTGACTAGTTCAATGACTTCAATTTGTTTGATAGGCACCGGTTCGATGGAACGTTTTTGCTACGAAATGGTGGCTGTCCAAAACATACACAAAATCTTATGAATGAATATCACACCGTCCGGTACAACTACTGGTGTACAGACGTTTGCTAATTTATTTACATCCGAACTTTCTGAGTACACTGTTTTCAACCGTTGTTTTGATGAATGAAAAATGCCGGTTCGTAAGGAACGATGACAATCACTCGTACGTCAGTTTTACGAAAAATGTTTGAAACGTGTATGGTTCGCGACATTCTTCCTAACACTGAGCAGTTAGATTATAGACAACACGCTAATCGCAAATAACGCTTGACCTTAGATGCCTTGGAGTACCTATTTATATCAGTTATACATTCCCGAAACAGGCGTGATACAGTACTTTGTCTCTTTCTGTGTATGCAGCGATGCACTCCCAAATGTCGGCAGGAAACTGTGGATCAAAAATTCATTTATCATCCAAAATTGCTTCATAAAATTGTGAAATCCATAAGGAAGCTGAAATGGGGAATACCATCTTTCGCATGTTCTAAATATGTTTCCGTCACTACTTTTGAATCTGAACAGTTCCTTAAAAGTATTTCATTCAGGTGTTTGCTGAACGACATACGAATCATTACAGATTCTGACTGAACAACCCTGTACACCGTATCTGTCACTGGTTAACATGGCCTTTCACAGTGAGAACGTGAGAGGAAACTACAAACTCTGCGTAGCTGTTCATCCGCGGACGCAGAAAACATGCATCCGCGGACTCTGATCTCGCTAGCCACAAACATTCCCACACCTATGGCTGTTCTTTACCAAAGGATGTAAAGCGACACGGTAATTCCGCAGTGTTTTTTTTATTTTACAAAGGGGGCCCATGCATGGATCCCGACAGAGAGCCATGTCAATTCGTGTTGGTGATTCGTTATCAGAGCCTATCACTGCTACACGACGAGTTCCTCAAGAATTCGTATTGGTGTCTCGTCGCTTCTGGCCTGATACACTGCTATTTACGGACGACGCTAAGATCTGGAGAAATTTAACACATTCAGAGGTTTATGCAGGACTCCAACAAATGTTCAATGGAGCCCACTGATGATCAATCGATAACGACATTGAGTTCAACGTTTCCAAATGCAGAGTGACTTCCATTTGGCACAAGACTGGTTTGCTCATTGTTCTGGGAAACCAAATGCTACCACAGATCACTTAAGAGGAAGATTCCGGTGTTATAATTCACACTGATCACCTCGTTCAGGTGGCCGATTAGAGATATGAGGAACCGACGTTGGAGAAATCAAAGCAAAATGTGTGAGGTTTACAAATAGAGATGTGAGGAAGACTGCAGTTTACACAAATCCAATTATTTATGCATCTGTCTCCCAAGTTCATGCTGCTTAAGTGAGTCAATAACATCTTGATCGTTACCTGATGCGTTCCAATTTGATCTATTTTGTTTGGATAACTACTGAAGCCAACGGGCATTCTCTTGCACGCGTTACATTTAATGAAATTTCCCTGACTGAATAGCATGGACTGTTGTCAGGTTTCACTTTTCTCCACAACCATACGTTTGTCTACCTACGACGGGTTCGACCGCAAATGACAGATTTTGCATTCTACTCACGTGTAGGTGGATGCGAAATTCGACAAGATTCACTGACCATTCACAGAAAGATGATTGTCCATTACTTTTGTACTTTAATGATCTTTTGACATTCATTCATTCCATCCAAATTACAGAGGCGTGTGGCATGAACAACTAAGGCAGTATGGGGAAAAAATCAGGCGGTGTGATTAATTATGGCGCATGACAATTCGTTCTATCCTGACTAGATCAATGACCTGGATTCCTTAGATATTCACTGATGGGATTGAAAATATTTACTAAGAAATGCTGTTTGTCCAAAAAATACACGAAACCTTATGAATGAACGTCACGCCACCCGGTACAACTTCTGGTGCACAGGCGTTTGCTAATTTATTTCCATCCGACCTTTCTAAGAACACTGGTATCAACCGCTGTTTTGATGAATGAAGAAATTGCCCGTTGGTAAAGACCAATGAGAATCACACCGGTCCCAGTCACCGCACTTCGATTTAACGAAAAATGATTGAAAAGTTTATGCTGCGCGACATTCTTCATAACACCGAGTAGGTAGTTCTTGGACAACACGCTAATCGTAAATAACGCTCGACCTTAGACGCAATTGCACGACATTCATTTGGAGTTATTTCACACATAATCTGTATTCACCACTTGCACCTGCTCAAATGTATCGTTAACAAACGTTCACACTCCTGCAAAAACTTCTGCGCTAGTATTCTATCAGGAGCCGTTCACTTGGAACACAGTAAATAATAATACCTATCTACTTATGTAACTAGGTATAGTCATAAGCTTCATTATACCAGTAGCATCGCTAACATTTTTTTCGTCACTTCATAAATTTTGATATTTCCGGCAGAAGAGGTATCCGTACAAAAATATTTTAGAAACCCTAGGTAAATGATATCTGTTTTCACTTTTTTACACCACCTTCCTCTGGAATTACCGACGCTGTACTTTCGTTTTTTCAGTGTGATTATATAAGATAATGTGTAACAATAGAAAACCGCGCCAGTAATATTTTATCGTGAGTGCTTATATCTCACTGGAACTTTTCGGTTAATGGCGTTTTGTTTCCTTTGCCTTTCAGGATTAACCTCAACCCCGACACACGGAACAGACCTGTCTGCCAGTATTTCCTGGCCAACCGGTGTCTCGCATCCCCTTGCAGTTCCTCAACGTCCTGCTTCGTCCACAAATCCTCGAATCTCTCCACGCTGCGGGAATACGAGCGATATGTTGTCGCGCATAGCCGTTCACTCCGCTGCGCTGCGAGAGCCTGGAGTACGTTCGCATTACAGAAGCATGACCGTGGTGGGCAAGAAACAAAAATCTACCTACTAGGACGAATGAAGTCATTTGTTTCGTGTACCTTGTGGTTCGTCAATGTTGAATATGTA
>UZAN01055078.1:0-11413 GCA_900618425.1 Echinostoma caproni | reverse complement strand
TTTCACGAGAAAATTAAACAAATTTAAGTATCCCGCGGAAAACTTGCGGTGGTCGGTCGACGGTGATACTGCTGCTATTTCGACCAAGGTGTATT
Organism: Echinostoma caproni; assembly: GCA_900618425.1. Taxonomy (NCBI): domain Eukaryota; kingdom Metazoa; phylum Platyhelminthes; class Trematoda; order Plagiorchiida; family Echinostomatidae; genus Echinostoma; species Echinostoma caproni. The sequence goes on along the minus strand of UZAN01055078.1, from coordinate 11,318 downwards.
CGTTTTCACATTTTGCAGGTGCAAACTTGTAACAAACCAGATGGAACTTGAAACAATTCCTACAGTGCTCTTGGACCTTCAATAATTACCCCGAAAGTGTGTTATGTGTGAGTTGTTGAATAAGTATTGTGAGAATATTGATGACCGAGTGTATCTTCAAATTGTCTGGAACTCAAATCCCAGGTTGTGTCATTTCCGTGCACATCATATATTTTGCTTTCGAGTTCCTTAGAATAGATCTCCAGCACTTCATGTATTTGGTAACCCAAACCCAGAAAATAGTGCCACTTCTTCTGTGTATGCTTGCAATGAGTTCACCGCAGATGGCTGAGTAATCACTGATAATCAAACTGTTGCGTTTAATATGCCAACTTTGGGTTTCCCTGGCCAGATTCATATATCATATTGTTTAACGAGGCGAACGGGTCTGGGATTTTTTTGGGAGCGATATCTGAAAAAAGCACTTTTCTAGCGGGATTTGATACTTCATATTTATCTAAAATTATATCATTTGAAGGTGGAGCTCTGGTCGGAAATTAATTTCGTCCATAAGTATCACAGTTTCCCATCTACAGCAGCAGTGACATTTTCTACTTGTGTGTCCCATATTTTCATATTTCAGCACCTGACATTCGAACGCAGAGTGGTACGCTTCCAGGTATGACTCATTCAGTTTACACTCGACTGATCACTAAGAGATTTATAATCATGAACCCAGGGGGATAAGCTTCGGGTGTCGGTCGTAAAATCGCACCGTAACACCCATACACTCATAAATTTTCTTTGACATTTACGAAAACCATCGAATACACGAGGTCAGAAACCGTCAAATAATAGGAAGGTATTGTCGTTGATCAACCGAATATAAATCATCGTGCTGATTCTTATTGAAAGTGTTTATCATTATACATTTCAAATACGATTTGCGGGTTCTCGTAGCTGAACAAAACTATTTCTTTCAACTTATTTTATTATATTGCTTCGACAGACCTATACTGTTCGGAGCTGCAGTTAAAGTGGCTGTTATGTCGATATCATACACTGTCTTTTGCGTATGAAGCGGTCGAATACTCTTCATGTGTTGCAGTGTGACGTGATTCGGAAGTTGTTTGTATGCCACATATCCTCGTCAAACCTATTTCAGTGCAACGTTGTTCATTTCAAAGCATTTTGCAATAAATACGGGCCAAAAACTCCACAATAGTTTCAATTAATGTATGCTTTTACGTGGGCACTACCAAACTAACCCTTAGTTACTTAATCTATAGGTCACTCCACAAAATAAAGGTAAACGGCCTGGTTCGTCAACTCCAGTAGGCTTCTTAGATCATATGTTCGAACTCTGGAGTCGTTGCGTTTACCCTCTTTCCTTCTTGTTGTGTGCAACCCTAGGATGACCATGTTGAATGTCCTGAGAGGTATGTGCATTTTGTATACACGTTCTGTTTTCTGTCTCTTTGAATTTCATGATTTTCCCATATTTCGTAAACAGCCTTCATGAGACTACGAGCATAACGTTATTCGGCGTTCCCAAGAGCTCGCTTTAGTAGTAGTAGTGCCAAAATTTATTTCCCGAGTGTTTAGCGTTGACCATAAATCATAGGTGTTCACACGTCGAACGGTTTACTTTGATTGTGCCTGGTCGCTAACGTACCAAAGAAAAACCACGGCCCGTTCGATCACTTTACAGATTTTTGAGAAATCCTTAGTTCTTCATTTGAATGAGCGCATAAGAAACAGTAACCAAAACTTCCCAGGGAGTACGTAAGATTACAGATGTTTTGGAGTGACTTTCAAATTGTCAAAAATGACATGATTACTTTTTTAGAATAGGATATAATAAGTAACAAACACCAAGAAAGTCAAACGGCAGAAGCAAAATATTATTTAAGTGGACTATACAATACAACATTGATCTCATAACGACAGTTACCTTTAGAACAGAGGAAGCTCTAAAGTCTACTTATTACTAAATGCAGTTCGGTAAACCAAATATGATTTTTTCATTGAATCCACAAACCTCATTGAACAATGAAGGATAAATACCAAATCATGCTGAAGGCGACGTCCAAATTATTTCCCTTACTGCTGGCAGTCACAGGTTGTCGCTTGACCTCGAGACAGAAACATTTCTCTGGGGTTCGGAATACGCTCATAACACAAGGTTTTGATAACTTCACTATCCGAGCCACAAGATAATTCCGATTTAAAAATTCCGGTTTTTTAAAAAAATTTGAAACCCGATTCAATATTTGAATATACTCATCTTCACATTGTGCACTGTCGAATTCTGATTCGTATCATTACTCCAGTGGCTTTTGCAGTTGATTAGAGGCTTTGCTATTGTGAATCCATTCATATCACCAAGGTGATCAAAGTCAAAAAAGACGTGATTATTCGCAGGTTTTTATTGATTCCAAATAGATTGGTGATTGATGGGCTCATTACACGTGTGATACATCTCATTTGGTGGCGCTTGGTTTTATCGGACAATTTGCGTGCCTAAAACAATTCAGATGTGAAGCGCATCATGCAAACGGCTACCGAAGTGTTAATCTCTGAGTCTGTGAACATGATTTATTAGGCTATAAAACAAATAATTACCAATGGCTATTGATTTTGTATCCAATTTATCATGTTTGTTTGAATTCTTATTATATTTGATTTTCCGTTCTTTGATTTAATTTTTGATAAACGTCAGAAATTTATTGTTTCTCTAACTATCATTATGATATTTATGCGAGCGAAATTACTACCGAGTTTCACAGAGGCGGAAATTCAGTGAAACTGTTTTATCATCAGCCCAGTTGCGTTCTATCTCCGGTGTACCGAAATGGATTCTAAGTTTTATCAATTAATTCACAATACTGTAGAGACCCAACGTTTTACACACGTATGGAAGAAAACGAGATCGACCACGAGGGTTCTATTGCCACCCATGACAAGTATTCAGATTGGAAAAGGTGCCCAGAATGGGTGCCATATTCACAGTTTGATGGCCGACGATGACACTTCAACTAGGTATATGTACATAAGAAGAGTAAATATGTACTTCCTTATTATCTCTTCTAAACTAACCAATTGCCCGAGCTCTGAATTTTAAGCTCAATATATTGTGATCATCAGAAAATTTGGAAACTAAAAGTTTGATCGAATTTGTTAGACTAAATGAACGAAAGAACCCGAAAAACAGTTTACCTGTTTCATTTCATCCCCTTTGGTGTAAGAATCAATGTGGGTTGTTTTTGACTGAAAGCACTTGTCCCGTGACAGAATTTTTTTCTTTAAGCCTAATTGACCAATAGATTCTCTATTGAGATAAGAATGGGCTTGTTGCACATAATTTAAGTAATTGCCATTTTTTATAGTTAAGTCTGATTTCGTCGGTCGCGTATGTGGACACATGATAAGCGTTTTAGTCTCTAAGTCGCCTTCTTCCTATGCCCGATCCGCGTGTGCCTGGCTGCTCGAAACCTGTGTATTGTTGCTGCTGGATAACTCCGCGGCTAACATAACCTCTCCTGTGGCTATTAGAGAACATTCAGGGCCTAATTACTGTCACTATAATCGGCCTTCTCCGCGGAAAACAGAATCAAATTTTGGTCTTAACAGGGGTAAAACCTATTTGATTGTTTCACATTAAAATGCGACAAGGACGTCAATAGATAGAGGAAAATCAGCTGCAAAAGCTAATGTATCAGTCTGTTTCCAATGGCAATATAAACTCAGTTATGATTTTATGAACGAAAGGCAATTTTAATTGGTTTACAGTAAAACTGCCCCAAGACAAAACCGTCAATCAAGGAAAGGTATGAAGGAGTGAAACTCGTATTTGACACTGATTTACGTCAGCATGGGATTTGGGTTTTATGGGAAGTAATTTGAGGATTCCGGATACCACCTCATCAAGAGATACGTCTTTTTCCTAATATGTTAAATAAAAATAAGGCGAGATGCTAACCGGTGATAGTAATGTTCCAGTTTGGTCCGGTTACTCCCGAATGATGCGGACAGTATGATACGTGGCATGAAAATCTACGCTATTTACCGTTCTTGATATCGATCTCTGGAGTGTGTGAAGTGCTGACCTTGTGAAAAATTGTTGGACAAGAGCTGATTTGTAGGATGTTGAACGCTACCTGAGGAAATGACATTTCACAGTAGTTTTCGATATATGGTGTNTATGGTGTGGAAGACGTTTATCTAGTCCAGAAAATAAACGCAAACGGCCTTGTTTTTTCTTATCAAGGGAGGATATAGCGAGGTGGATGAGATCGAAAAGGACATTGAGGGTAAGTCGTTGCGCGTTGTATGCAAATTGATGTGATTCATCAACGGTGGGGATGATGCTTTTGGAGGGAACCTTTCATATACCTTCAAAATAACTGAATTATGGTCAATGGTACGCAATTTTGAGGGGCCCGTATTTAATACTTGGGAGATAGAACCTTATCTTCCTCTTTTATGAACACATTGTTCATATCGAGCTCTCGTGTTACAGAAGCTCTGATTTTAACTCTCTCTCTCTCTCTCTCTCTCTATATATATATATATATATATATATATATATTCACACCAGTTGCGCAGCCTGGGAATTCGATGACAGAAATCTGCATGAGGGCTTATCAAGCTTTATGTGCTCATGTTCTCTCAAGCTAATCACGGGCGTTCACAGAGTTGAGCCTGCGAAGTTCGCCCCTAATGAATATAGAAAGATCGCGCACTTCTAAAAGGACACTCAAGTTCAAGATGAATTTAGTTAACGTGTGGCGGCTGATATAAATAGTAACTAAGGGGCAGAAAACGTCATAAGAAAGGTCTAACTAACTTTCAAACGTTCTCATAAAACGGAACGGTTAGAACTAGAAACGCTAAGGTTTGAGGGACAAATAATTTATGGCTCTCAGTCTGATGAGGTGCACGGGATGTGGTGTTATCACGACTTTGAGTAAAGAGAAGACGTTGGGTAAAGAAAAAAATTTCCGCATTGGGTGATCACATGTTCCTAACGGGGTTGCGGGGAAGGGGTACTCTACACAAAGCAGATGAACGAGTTTGATCAAATGGAAATCCTAATGTGCATCGAATCTTTTGGTATAGGTAACACTGTATTGTAAAACGAAAGGGGTTAGGAAACTCGGTATCATAATTGCTAAAATTTCCACAACTAATTCAAATAAAACTATCTACATACCGAATCATTGCAGTGGTAAGAGTACCGTAAAAGTCCTTGAAGAGGAGCAAGAGGCTGCATTCACACGAATAAATGACCGGAAGAAAATGTTTAGGCCTACATTGAGGAGCACAGCATAAGAGAGCACAGTTTTGGTCAAACGACACAACCGATGTTTGATATTTGCTAACAACGGCACCTAATTTGGCATAATTACTTGATTGATCGACACGGTTGCCAGCGTAAACATCCATTTATATTATTTCCCCATCAATTTGGTTTCCTAAAGGTTGATCAACACTGCCTGAGAGTCTTCGCACATTTTGGCTTATTTAGTGAGTTCAGTCGTAAATTTCGATTAGAGATTGGATTTTACAACTGAGAATCATGGAGACACAAATGGGAGATGGTTTCATTCTGAGAAACTACCCTTCAACTAGCATGATACTTTTTCGGAATTCCTGAAAGTTTTCTAAGCGCCCTCATTGTTCTCCTAAAACGGAAAGTTACTCTACATTGGCTCCATTTGATGAGTTCAATCTGTTTTCGGGTGTAGTTCACAAACTAGAGCATAACTGTGAAGTGAACCAATCTTGACGAGTTTCTAAAGGGGTCTCGCAAAGAAGCACGTTACTGCTGATCACACCAGAGGACATGTAGTTGTGACAGGTGTGTACTGGTGTACCGTAGCAAAAGAAATGTACCGCTAAGCGCTAACACAAGTTTGCGTTCAGGCACGAAGGCAACAAGGAACAGCCAGCGTGATAACGTGCAAACGGATTGAAAGTGAACAACGAAAATTTAGGGATATAGAACATAGCAACAATGTAAAATAACCGTATCACAATGCGTTGGTACAGATAGGAAAATGTGAACATACAGTTAAGCTGAAGAGGAAACGTTTAGTTCGGCAAACGTGTGGTATTGTCCGATTTGGTTTGATTACAGCAAAACTTGTAAATTGACGAAATTTGAAAGCCACACGCGGTCCTAAAATGAAAACGACAATCATAGAGGAGCGTACAGGGTTAAAACTACCTTTTAGCACTGATTTACTTCGTTCTCTGTCTCCTTTTTAAAGTGGAGTTATTTGGCGATTCCGGAATCTCTAATACCAGTGCACATTATAAGTAACAAGAAACGACCCACTAATGGTGGTGTTTCGTTCTGCTTTAGCATTAGTGGCAACGTAACTAATGGAAAATTAAGCACACTAATCAAGTTTAGTTTCACAAATGGTTATAGCAAAATGATTCGCGCAATGTGATTCGTGGCATTAACATAAATGCCGTTTGCGTTTCTTGAAACCAGGGGGCTTGTTTGAAGAAGTTATACGAATGGCCACCCAGTACACAGTCAGAAACAGAAATATATAGAAATTATGTGGTTTACAGAAATTCACTTACCTTCACACAACTATGACATGAATCTCATTAAAACAATTTCACGCTTTTGTGTTCGAAGCAAATTAAACACGGCAACAGGAAGGGTAAAATATATACAAGTAAGTTAATGAAAATATACTTAGTTAGTATCCCCAAAACAGGGCAGATCAAATACAAAGAAATCCCTAATGATATGATTACAAAAGTGTAGGGCATAAAGAGACCTCCGGTGCGTACTTTTTTTTTCTCCCCGTCCTTTTCTGTACAGATTCCACTAAAATATNTCTGTTTGTTTCTGTTGTGGAAATGCTCAAGATGGATAACTGTAAATGGGATACGAAAGAAAATAATGGATCAGAAAGTGTTTACTTACACATATGTGATTTAGTAAATAAATAACAGAATCAATAAAAAATAAAATGAAGGACTCTATGCAGGAAAATGAAAATGGAGAAATGATGACAGTTATAGGCGCTGAGTCTGAGCAGAAGCCATAGATGACCCCTGTGGCTATAATGATCTATGTCACGGCAGGTAAAAATGATTGATAGTAAGCTGTATCCTATGAAGTTTCAAAACATAGAACTAGCAACAGCTGAAACAATCTATTAATCACCTCTGTTTATCTAGTAGTACCACAAGAATTTGAATGTCTATCTATATACACGGTGGATGCTCAGTCGTTTATTCAGTCTATGCAATCGGTGTTCGTTTACAATTCTGACCAGTATTTTTGTCCCAATATGCCTACCTGGGTATAATTTGCAAATTAAAGACCAACTCCATTTCATTCCACAAAGAGAGGTGTAATTGACTACCGTGTAGCATTTGCGTCCACTTGCCATGGTATACAACACTAATGTTGTTGTTTTCCACTAAACATCTAGCAAATGTTTCCATAACGAATGGTTCATTAATAAGAGTTCGCTTTTCAAGACGTAGTACTGATGTGCTCCCAAATCAAAAGTTTCCTTGAGCTTAGGACAAGGCCTCAAGTAATTAAATGTTCCAAGTTCTCGGTGTACAAAGTATTTGTTTCAAGGTCAAATGCTCACTTGTACATGTACAAAAGCTGCTTAATTGTGTTTTATACTATTCCGTGCAAAGGAAATCCAAATCAAGAATGAATGAGGGGCGACGGCGCATATAAGTGATCCCCGATCAACTTCAATTTCCTCTCATTGTTTTAAGACCACTTAACCAAGTAAAAGCCGCGATAATATGCCGTGTCGGTATGAAAGTTTCTGTCTCGTGAGAGAATATGTCAAACCTGTTGGATCACTAGTAGGGGTACTAAATGACATTTAACTGCATATAGTCCATTTAGGTATGCTGCACAAAGACGTATGTTGCTTTCCGACCAATGTGTTTCCGCACAATCATCAGGTACTTTAATCAGTCATAGTCAAGAAAGTTTGATTTATCCTAAATTGCCATGAGTGATATCGGTTTCACTGTCTGGTTGGGTCGACTGATCAAAATCTGATGCATATTCTCCTCGTGATAGGTGACTTTCTTGCCAACTTGGATCAATCGAAAGGATACCTTCCTTTCAATCCATGTCCGTAGGTCGTTTAGGATAACAATGTGACTGAGCGCAAATATGTCGAATGTTACTTTTTAATCAACGACGGAGAAACCGTTTGTTTACCGTGTTTCTGAGATATACTGTTTCTCTGGAACCAGATTCACACTTGTAAACTTACACACTTATACACATGCAAGCGCCCTCTTGAGTGTTTCCTTGCAATTCAACTTATCGCAGTCTCCTCGTTTAGTTCTCAAGTGTTTACTTTACATCTATCATCTTCCTATTCGCCCGTTCGCTCTTTTTATTTCCTCTGTCTCCGTGTTGGTCTGTTTCACAAACGCACGCACGCATTCACAAACCAGGATGGCCTCGGCCGTTCCACAGTTCATGTGCCCACTCAATGCACAATACTATGGTCACACCAGCCTCGTATCCTATGCTCAACCCAGCCATGGTAGTGGATGTCTTTGCAAATACCGTTGCCGGTCTCCTTCGCATGTACATGTACGACCAACAATGCCCGGCAGTCAAGGCTCAGTCCAAACCACATGTTTTGTGCGTGTGTGTATTTATATGGACAGAACTGTGCTGAACGTTTATTCAACACATCTAATTGATATGGGAACATGTGACAATGGACAGAATGTCGATTGAGCGTAGTTACGCGCTTTTTGTGCCTAAAGTAACTGTAATGTGTGTTGTTGTTGTTTCACTGAAGTCGGTTACCAAGTATGCGGCGGTGTTTGAGTGGTTCAAGTGTGTTGCCACAGACAATTATGTCTGTGCCGGATCCCGATGCGAACTCGATCAACCCGACCCAACCAAACGTGACAGACAAATTTCTGACTTTCAGTCCACAATGATGCGTTGAAAGACATTAGTCGCAGATCAATGCATGCAGTGCGGCAGGGTCAGCATGGGACTTAGCAATCCAGCTGTATGACATGTGAGTTTTGGTTTTAAAAAGGTAACTGACTGGGATACAGTTTTGTGGATGAAATGCAAGAAAAACAAAGAGCTGAAATCAAAGGATATGCGCTGAATGATATTTACACACAGCGTTCAGATCCCCTCCTCCTCATTTTATTTGCAATTTGATCACGACAATTCGAAAAGAGCTAAAATTGTCAATTTTGGGTTCATTTATTTAAAACTGTGAGATTGTCCAGACGATAAGTGGGTTTGCGAAACACTCTAGATTCCTTAGAAATCCTTAAGGCGTTCTGCAGACAGTTGGTTATTGGTCGAACATACCAGAAAGAGAGATAGGGAGAAAGAATTTACCCAAATTATCGGTGTTGCGTTTTTCGGTGAATACATGTCTGTGTAAATTGCCGATTGATAGATTAGAGAAACCATTCATGTTTAGGTCTTTCAGTCATGCACAGCTGAAGACTCTCACTTTCAACTTCTTTTACCATAGCTGTACCCTTGAACATCGGGCAACGCCCTGTTTACTTTCGTTTTTCATTGATCTTTCAATTATTATTCTAAGTGGTGATAATCCCTATCAGCTAAGAGCTTGATTTTTATAATTCTACTATCGCCTTAACTTCAGGTTTATGCGAAAAAAGCCTTGGAGAAAATAGAAGAATATCAGCATTCAAATATGTTTTAAAATAGAACAACACAGAAACCAATTCGTTTTTATCACAACAAAAATATCCGCTTGTCGATACGAGTTAGAAAAATATCGTTTTCCGTGGACTTTTTTGCTTTCCGCATGTTCTAAACGGTTGTCTGGGGAAACGCAAAGGAGAATTTGTTAACGTTAGACTGCAAAACAGTTTTTGCATGGATAAGTAGAGTGTGAGTCCTAGGATACCTAGGATACCTCATAACGCCTGCACATTGTCAGGTTTCGTTTTAAATTAATTTATTTATTTAAATCTTCATTCGAAAAATCGCTGCACTCATTAAGCTTTACTTATCTGAACTCGTCTAGCGTGCAACACGTTGAACATTTCACGTAACACCTGGACAATGGACACGTTTTCGTCTGATATATCGATTTGACCTTGAATAGCATTAGGCAGTGACCTTGACACGATCACTGTTACATGAATGGCGTAAGCAGAAGTCGCGATCCATCATGGTGCACTGGAATAGACTCACCTCTATCAAACAACCGAGAACTGATACATTTTTAGAGATAAAGAGTCACAGATGAAAGAGTAATACAACTATTTCAAGTTTATCGTCGCGAGGTTCTGATTGGAAAATAACTCAGTTCTAGAGAGGAGACGAGTTAGTGGCAAAAAAAAGGTTTTCGAGAGGGAATGCACTAGAAACAGGTTCTCGCAGATTTCCGCAGCCTGATTAAGGTCAATTATTGTATACGATGCATGAGTTGGTTTCGCGTTATTCAAAACACTTCTGTTATCTTACAGAAGTTTACATTTTGGTTGGTTTATGGGCAGGTTGGAAACATAAAGTGCATCAGTTGCGTCATTCGCGTTTTTATCTCAATTCAATCATTTCAGTATCGGATGATGTCGTATGCTTATTCAAACAGTTGTTTGTAAATATATTATTTCGAACGTCAACCCTTTCTTCAACTCAGCTGAATCACTTGTTAAATCTCCCTACGTCATTTGAAGGCTGAGTACCTTTTTATGACTAACATTAGTATGATCTCCCAGTAAATCACTATATCCCACATTTACGGGGCTCTAAGATTCTGCTATCGGAACCGGTTAATTGAGCTCTACAACACTGAATGGTGAACCGTCTCGGAGTAAGACGGTAACAGAGATGTCTATCAAAAAGTGTGACGTGAACCAATGAAACATATCGGAAAGCAGAAATTACTCTGGGATCGATAAATATATCATTTTAGTATGAAATATGCAGTAAAACAAAATGTTTGCTTTTAAGATAGACACCCTAACGGATTCACATCACAATTTGATTCAGCCACACTCAATTCTCTCGGATTTCGGAATTCACACAAAAAGCACAACCGGGCAGGATGGCAAGTTGCTCTTGACTGCACCCCTCCGTCAAAAATGTCCGTCCATCACTACTGAGTACGAACATACGTTCATTGTTCACGAAAATCTCGGATTTATCACTTGTTCTCTGTTCCCGGATTCACGTTCATACTTGCCTGATTTGTATACAAGAATCTTGGCTGAACCCCCATGTTGCTGACGCGTTAGTGTCCATGGACGGATTTGACCTGTACCGGCAGGACAGGGAATCATGTGGCAAGAAATCCGGTGGTGGT
>UZAN01055077.1:0-14855 GCA_900618425.1 Echinostoma caproni | reverse complement strand
AAGTTAGGTACATGGATGATAATATCGATGTTCTAGATACTACCACCGAGAGTCAACACCCTCGGAAGATCTTTCAATAATGATTTTAAGAGTTTTGTGAGTTTTCTGTTCTCGAACTAATTCGTGCAATAGGATAATGTATATCGTGAAAAAGATCCTAGGTTACTACTCAAGTACTACGAGATTTTGGTTGCTTTGTTGAAGAAAAAAGAATGGAATGTGAGAGAATCAAACTCTATTCTTGGGATTACTGCCAGACTTGGTACGTGCTTTTTGAATTCAAGTATTTTACTCAACCAGATCGATGCGCAAATAGGTTCCTATTTACAGGTATTATTACATACATTCTGATGTTGAATGATACTTAAGACTTACAATCTGGAGTTCTTCTATGCAAGCGAAGCAGTTTTATCGAAGATTCATGTATTGGTTTACACTCGCGTCTAAACCTCGTGGGCCACAATCAGGCGCACAGAAATGCAATCTATTGTCTACAGTTCGACCATCGCGGGGAATACGTTTTCACAGTAAGTGTTAAATTTATTTAGATTTATTTTCGAGAGAAACCCAGTTTTTTGTCACATGGTCTAATTAAATCTAGGTGACAGGTTTCTGGCAATCAACGAAGTAAATCGCTTCTGAATTCACATTTAACTCCCAGTTAATTGTAAGTAGTGGTGGGGGATAATTGATGATAATTTGAACTGATCATTCTTCCCACATACTTTCGGAACTCCAAATCCATCGCACGGAAGACGTGTGTTATCACTGTGTCAATCATACCATGACAGCCGAATTGCCCATACCCGTTTGCTTAGGTGTCCTCTTCAGTGGTAGTCAGTCAGTTCACTGTTGGTCCAACAATAACGAAGGAAGACATTTAAGGTGGTGGTGGCCCGGTGGTTTACTCACTGTCACAGGCGTGCTTTGGACTCTATGGTCCGTGGTTCGAGCCCCGCCACTGCCACCCAACTTTGGTGGTAGCTTTGTTGTCGTCCGGTTCAACACCACGCCTATCCTAATGGGGCCTTATGTGGTTCGTCACTCCTAGTCCCGGTGCTTAGGTCACCGGTTTCCATTACTGACCAGCAGGTACTCGTGACTATGAGTTTCGCCCCTTCTGGTGTTCATCACATGAAACTGTGCTACAAAAGTTGAATTATCTATCTTTTGGATTCTGTAACACTAGCGTTCTTTGCTCTTCATCAATGCAAATCCCCATTCTGTTAGTCGGGGATGATCAAATTTTCAAAGCACTTAGCTGGTGTTTGGGGATGATGCTCTGCAACATGACAATTTAACTGTACACGACGACCACTCCTCTTCCTACCCCCTCCCACAGGGATCTGATGATTATACCATCAAAATATGGTCTCTACAGTCAAAGTCAAATGCAAAGGCTTGTACTATTCGGCATGTTCTTCGTGGACACGTGGCTGAGATAATTGAACTGGCGCTTTCTCCGGATAATCACCTATTGGCATCAGTTGACTCTAGCAGTTGTTTGATTATTTGGTGCATTCGAACGGGGCAGCCTATTCTGTCTATGCGTGGTTCGCCTGTGAATCGAGTTCTTTCTGGTCTCAGCTTCATACCGGTGCACGCTACATTTCCATCCGCAAAGAAGTTACGTGAGTTAAATTTTTCTCACTTTCATTCCCTAGTGTTTTTCGTTGGGTTATAATATACCAGTGGTCCTTCTAAAGCTTGTTGAACTTATTCCTTCAATGATGCGAACACTGTTAATTCACAGTTCAAATCAAAGAAGGTATGCAAATATCAAAAGCAACATCAGACCCTCACGCAGGCTCAAAACATAAACGATGGATTTCATAGACCTCGGCTGCCCTACGGGACGCCCGCAGAACCCTTCATCCTGATGCCGCATATGACAGCGCGCAGATCCCTCAAACGCCAGCTCATCAAGAGTATGAGGATTGACCGCGAGAAGCGGTGGATAGGAAAGTGTAGAGATAGAGAAGGCTGCGGCTATTGGTAATAGTCGCAATCTTTTCCGTCTCATTGTGAATACGAGTCCTAGGAAAATAAGCGTGAGGTAATTAAGGAATCCGATGGGACACTGATTTACGAGTAACAATGCTGTCTTGATCGATGGGTTGAACATTTCAAGGCTCAGTTCAACTGGTCCCCATCGACATCTAAAGTGTCACNCCGTTTTTAGGGATGGAGGTTTAGCATTGGTTTCGGAGTTAACGAAACTCCTGGGCTCAATGTAGGAGAGGGAACAGGTTCAAACTGAATGGTGTGAATCCGTCATCATACCGATTTACAAGAAAGGTGACAGATCCTCCTGTGAAAACCACAGAGGAATTAGTTTAGTCAACATTGCATCCAAACCTTTGGCTGGTATCATACTCCATCGATTGTCTGCCGCATGTGAAGAGTGCACGCGTGAGAACCAAGCTAGTTTTAGACATGGTCGAGGTTGTATTGACCACATCTTCACACTTCGTCAAATTCTAGAACATAGCCNGGTTTAGCATTGGTTTCGGAGTTAACGAAACTCCTGGGCTCAATGTAGGAGAGGGAACAGGTTCAAACTGAATGGTGTGAATCCGTCATCATACCGATTTACAAGAAAGGTGACAGATCCTCCTGTGAAAACCACAGAGGAATTAGTTTAGTCAACATTGCATCCAAACCTTTGGCTGATATCATACTCCGTCGATTGTCTGCCGCACGTGAAGAGTCCACGCGTGAGGACCAGGCTGGTTTTAGACATGGTCGAGGTTGTATCGACCACATCTTCACTGTTCGCCGAACTCTGGAGGTCCGACATTCTTTTCGTATACCCACCATCTCTATCTTCCTTGATCTAAAAGCGTCTTTCAACTCAGTCGACCGCTCTAAACTCTAGTGCTGCCTTTCCCTGAAGGGAGTGTCCGAGAAGTTTATTTTAATAATACAATCCCTCTATAATAGCCGAAGCCCAGTTCGGGCTTGCGGCACGTTTTCACCCGAATTCACCACGGAAAGTGGTGTTGGACAGGGTAGCTCTCTCTCCATTTCTATTTAACTTCGTGATAGATCTAATTACGGAAACAGCCCTATCCTCGTGCGAGGATAGTGGTATCGATTTACTCCCAGGTGGCAGACTGTCTGATCTAGATTATGCAGACGACATTGTGCTACTAAGTGAAGATCCAGGTAAGTTGCAGGCATTTCTTGATAGTTTGAGTGCTAGTGTAGCGATGTTCGGCTTGCGCTTTGCACCTCCGAAGTGTAAAATACAGCTCCAAGATTGGGTTGGTCCAGCACCCAGTCTCACTCTAACTGGAGAAGTAACAGAGCAGGTGGATACGTTTTGATATCTGTGCATTTGCATCTCACCCGAGGGACGCATCACGGATGAAGTGTCAGCTCGCATACGGAAGGCTCGGTTGGCATTTGCCAACTTGAGACATCTGTGGCGCCGTCGCGACATCCGGTTGTCCGTGAAGGGTCGAGTATATGTTGCAGTAGTTCGGCCAGTTCCGCTATATGGAGCAGAAACTTTGCCATTAAGGAAACAGGATAAAGATAGAATGTCGGTGTCCGAATACCGCTGTCTACGCAGCATTGTACGAATCTGTGGGTTAACCGGATGAGCAGTGCTGAGGTTAAGCGTAGAGATTTAGGCATTGGCAGTCTTTTTCACTGAGGCAAGTGATGGACCTGCATAGATTACGTTTGTTTGGGGCATGTGTTACGCATTTCACCAAATAGGTTGCCACGGTGAGCGAGGTTTTCCAAGTCTGATAGCGATTGGAAAAAGATCAAGGGTAGTCAAACTAAGACCTGGCATGAGGGTATGGAAACTCTAACCAGGAGTCTAGGTCACACAGGTCCCGTTAGGTTCCCTGGATGGGGACCTCGGGATGGTTGTACCCGATGGTTAGAGACACTGAGTGATATGGCTGGGTGTCGTAAATAGAGGCGTTCGTACCTTTTGTCGATTTCTCCGCAATATTAGTGCAATGAAATTTTCTGTTCGATCCTACTTTCAACCTTTCCTGTCTTTCAACTTATGTTCATTCGAATGGGCAGCCGAAAGATTGCAACCAAAACCGGTGCACGACAGTGCGTGGTTAGTGATTGTAGAACCTGAAAACTGAACTAATTCACAGTTCTATATAACGTTCCCTTGTTTATGAACACAATTATTAAATTTGTTTGTTATTATGGATTCTTTGATGCGACATACAATAATAGCATTCCTTAGCATGCTGATAACTTAGTTAGTATGGCCTGGTTTTGTCAGTAAAATTGGGAAGCAGCTTCCGTATTGTACTGAGGCTTTCTCCAATCCCCAGGACTTAGGTCACCGGTTCCCATAACGGGTGTTACTCCTTCCGTTGTCCGTCGATTGACAAAGTTGAATTTTTCTGCTGAAAGACCTAGTGTGATTGTCTGTTCGAATGCTTACTTAGTTTTACGCATCACCATGATCGTACAGCGAGATACGGTGAAGCGAACTTCACTAATCGCTGCCCATCTCGTAATGCATGCACAGCTAATGAAAATGCACAAGGTAAACAGGAATGGGACCTATTTTGAGGGGAAGAGAAAGAAAGTGAATCTCTATGGTTAACACAGGGTACACAAACTAACTGCAAACATATCTTTTCAGGCATTTTAACCTGACAAGAAGTGACAACAAGAGCATCATTGCTGTCGGTTTGCCGCCTTATTGTTTAGTTTCTCCAACCGACCGATTGCAGTCCTTTGTACTCCGACCTGTAAGACGAGAGACACCTACTCTACCTAATCGTCCTATGCATCTCTTCATGTCTCCTCTTTAAGCCATCTGTTGACCCCCATGTAGTTTTCTCCGGATCACAGCGAACAAAGTGCGGTGCAGTACATGATAACTGGGCATGTGCAATGTGTTCTCATCAGCTAAGCATGCTAAACTAAATTCAATGCGCCAGCAAATTCACCCTCGCCAAACTCAAAAACACGGCAACTTATCTCCAGATTACTAACTTGTTCACTCCATCCCACCTGCACTCAACCGCATAAGCGTTGATAATCCATGGATATTTCGAAAGTTCAAGGTCTCACAACCATAAAGCACAACTGAACAAATGGTGATGCCAGTCAAACGTCACGTCCACACCAAAGGTGTTTCGGTCCTGCGTACGTTGCTTGAACCTCGGAACTGCGAGCGGTTCTCTTGTGCTGCATTACCATAATTGGCCATGCAACTACCTGAGTAGGAGAAACAATCCACTATATCTAATTTCTGGCTATTCTCCTTCAAAAAAGCGAGTGCATCACAGCTTCTTGGCCTCGTGGATATCACGGAGAGAAGCTACCCACGTGCGGTGACCGGAGGGCGAGATTGGCGCGTCTTGATACCCATTCCGTCTAAATACAACTAGCTTACACAGTGTACTTCTGTTTCTATCCGTGCTTTGCACTACTGAAGTTGAAATTTTTGATGAAACACTGAGTGTGAACCGCTCATGTCATGAGGTTGGATGATCAGAAATCCGCGGTGAAAGTTTTACGATGACTGGCGGTGAAAAAAGTGATCGAACTGCGTACGCTGGACCGAAACGCTGCCTCAACGTGATTACACATATTGCCACAATGCGGTTAGTTCTGCCCTACAGTTATGAGACTGTGTTTGCCGGTAAAAGAAATTCGTTGCCTCAGATATTTTGAACATTGATGTTTTCATGGTTTCATACTGGAGGAGTGGGGCGGGCAGGTCGAAACGCTGGAGATAAAGCTTATTGTGCTTGGGATCCTTTCGGTAGGAAGTACCGTATCCATTGAATAATAATAGTTTTCTGTCATTGCGCCCTATTCTCAAATCGCATTAAGACCACTAGGTGGGATGGATAAGAGGTTTGAATAACTGTATGAAAAGATCATGTTTATACAGTGCTATTTTTTTTGGAACCACTATGTATTTGATTGGTGTATTTTGTTGGGCCACAATCCGGTGAACATGTGTGTTTCCCCTCCATAAAGAAACTGTACACGAGGTCCCTAAAACGACCATCAAAACGGAANGACTAAAACTACCGGGTGGTTGGCAATCACATCCTTCGGAGGTTTTTTACATCTCGTTCCGTACGACCACAATATTCGATCAGCGACGGATACTGGAGCTTCCACTGACCGTTGGACGTGTTGCAGTATTACGGTTCATCCGACAGTACGATTTACCACCGCTGCTGAAGGCACACCTATAGAGTTTTGGCCGTCAATCACATGCATGGATGTGAGCCCCGGTGAGTTCATTCCATTCTCTGACCTGTACGGACTGCTCAAGATGTCACCAGTAAATAGTTTTACGCATGTATATGTAGTCCAAACATTTTCCGCGTGCTTTCTTCCTGAACGGTTCTGAGATGTTTAATGGTTTTTCACTTTCATCATTGGGCGACTTCTGTGCTTGTTAACACTGTGATCAACCAACTGGTGGAAGATTTGATGTTAGGTATCAACAACAAAGGTAAAACGTGCATAGAGGGAGAGAAATTTTATCGATAAAGCTCTGATGTGGAGTATTGCTGTGACTTCGGTTGAATGTTTTCCGTTGTATGCATCCATTACCCTAAGGTAGGTAACTTCTCAGACAATTTGGGTGTCCTATCCATTTTATCTCCTATGTGGCAGTCTGTATTTACGACCTCTTCATTAGCTATCGTCTCTCGGCAATATCACCCGGGTTAACGGATGCTTATTTTTTATATTACACACCGGTGTGTATTGGATAATAGACGGTGTGGAAACCGATTGTCATGAAGACCCTCTATTCAGTGATGGTAACCGGCAACCTAAGCTCCGTGATTTGGAGTGGCGAACCACATAAAGCTCCGCTAGCTTAGGCGTGGTGTGGAACTGGGCAACAGCAAAGCTGTCTACCACCAAATTGGGTGACGGTGGTGGGACTCGAACCTCGAACCACAGGGTTCCAAGCACGCCGGTGACAGCGATCAACTCACTGCTGATGGTATCCAGTAATTGTTTTTTAATTTTCACTTAATTTGTGGCTTGGGATGGGCTATTAGTTTTGACTAACTATCCTTCACGCGCAGTCTGAAATAAATCCACTCAACTGTTCATTGGAACAGCAATAGACTTGAGTAGCACTCTCATTTAAGTTCATCAGTGGTTCGTATCCACCATCCCATCCAAGTTTCAATCCCGGATCACTGGCACGGAAGTTTTGTTACCAGGACCTGAGAGTCCTGGTTAATTCAACGAATTCCTTTTTTCGATAAAACTGTGATTGCTTCTTAATGTTTGAGACAAAAGAACAAAGGTCGCATACCCGGACTTTCACCGTAGCGGAGAAAATTCCACCGGGTTGAGGAAACAATGGTGCGAAATATGTAGATATAGGTGCGTCACAAATGACAGTATTTCACAGCTCTCGCGAGCTGCTCGGACTGTAAAACACGCAGCATGCAGCAGAGTGTGTTCATGAAAGTGAAGAAAACAAATAAGCCAAGCATCAGCGCTACGTGCCTGCCTGACCGACCGACCGGGAAAGACAATGTAAATCGTACCATGACGCACGGTTGGATTGTTAGACTTCACTAACTCGATCACTTGCCTTGCCACATGCAAAAGAGGTAATCTAATCCTTCAAGTTTGAAGCGGCAAGTTGCAGCAATCTGCACGGGGTAATGACAAAGCTTACGAACGATAGTTGGTTTAAGTCCAAGCTGAATAGACTTTACGTTAAGACCAGGAGTGAATTAACTCAAAACCTTTTAAAACTATTACAGTGCAATAAACTCGTCAAGTCTTATTGGTTCTTTTTATCACAATACATCTTTTCCGGCTACGAGGTTAACACCATTTGCTTGTTTTGTACCGCCCCTCCCGCGTTCCAGGTTGTGCTCTTATTGCCACAGGGTGTTCCGATCAACGCGTACGTCTGTATCACCTGGTTCATCCGAAACAGCCTGAATTGGCCGCTGTGCTTGATGCGCATGAAGTACGTTGACTGCTCTAATCTCTCAAATCTTTGATTTGATTTTTGATTCGCCTCACACACTGTTTCAGATACGTGTCTGTCTGTATAGAAACAAATTGCAATCGAGCGACCACACATTGTCTTCTTCGACCGGCTATCGCTGTTTCGTTCCATTTGAAAAGAGGTTTTGATGGCATCAGTAATTCGTTGTTGTTGCTGTTGAATTCATTAGACAATTTAGTCTATAATGAGCATACCTGCATACTACCGGGTGCGTCTCTAGGTCCAGTATAAGAGAACAGCCACTGAGATGGTGAATCTTGAATGAGTGGATAGTGCTTCACTGAATAAGCTAAAAATCAGCTGCGATTTCCGACGATGTGGTGGGTTTTCGCCCGGCACGCGATCTCCCTGTGACAAAAAAAACGCATAAGAGCCTGTAGAAAACAGAGGTGTATGTGTGTGTGTGTGCGAATCCGGACCAGAC
This sequence comes from Echinostoma caproni, assembly GCA_900618425.1. Lineage (NCBI taxonomy): Eukaryota > Metazoa > Platyhelminthes > Trematoda > Plagiorchiida > Echinostomatidae > Echinostoma > Echinostoma caproni. The sequence goes on along the minus strand of UZAN01055077.1, from coordinate 6,426 downwards.
AATATGCCATAGACAACATACTGTCGCCCTATCGGTAGCCTCTGACGGCGAAGTGGTTGGAGGGGCATCTTATACGAAAAATGTTGAGTAGAATTGTGGACACTACGTTATAACACGTTCTCAAGGTTCTCCACCGGGCTCCTCCTCCTCCAAGCTGACTTAGGAGAAAGGCACTTTAAGGTCAAGTAACTTGTGATCGATAAGACCATCTTTAGCTCATGATATTTACTTAGCTTTGCTTTCGGCAAACGGTTGTCAACCCAAAGGTTTGCCAGGTTTTCATCTTCGGTTGACATAAAATGTCATGGGTATGAATGTAATATTCAAAGAGGTCGTAAGGTAATCATTCTTAAAATACCTGAAGTAAATTCAAGTATACGGAGTAAACCTCAGTCAAAAACATACGGCAAAAAGGAGTGTGGAAGAAGCATGGCGTAAATGCACTTAATTGGTTATGCTTTTGAAGTATGTACGATTGGGAAGACGTGGTGTTCTATAGCTCAACGACCCCGAGAAAGGAGAAAAGTTAAAAGATAAAAGTACGATGTATGGTGACAGAAATATGATGATGATAACTAACCACCAGTGAATGCTACGGGCGGGCAAAAGTTCCAGAAAGGGAGAACTGCAGAAGTGAGCTCCGAGTAATAAAATTGAAATAGTAATAGTGACGAATGGACTGTGAAGCGACCGTCGGACTATGAGCTAGTGGCTACTGATTAGGAAAGGGTCGTCGATCGACCGAATGTGTTTCCATTGAACACGGTCAAGAAGAGAAAGAGCGAAAGATGAAGCCTGACCTCACGTGTGGCGGGAGTATTCCGATGCGGAGTGGATCCGAGCTTTGTAGGAAAAGACGAACTGGTGGTGACGAAACGCATGTAGAGGAACAGAGAACCCTTTTCTCGTGCTCGCAGCACGAAAAATAAGGTTGAGAGATAAAAGATAACCAGCATGGCGGAGAAGTTATCTGAAGGAAAACAGATCATTTGGGGTGAGAAACTGGAGAAAGGTAGGTTTTCGCAGCACAACTACGGTAACCCCAGGAGATGTGTTCGAGGTTGGATTCATCATACACTAAATGCAAAACAGTCACGATCAAAGTTGATGCTGCCATGACCGGAAGCGAGAATGTGTGGGGACCGATCGACCTAATTTGAACCTCCTCGGTCTTGACTGGGTCGTGAATTTTGGATTNTGTTCGATGTTCTCGCGAACGATGTATGCTGTCAGGTCCGAATTCAGAACATGCATTCACCCTCGATTGCAAATATGATAAAATCACTGAAGTATACATTTTTATCTGTATTCCAGGAAGGTCTCAGTCGTTGCACTAAGTTTTACTTTCGCTGAAGCCACATTCCAAGCTAATGTTTAAATCCAAATGCATGGTATTATACGCCGCCATCAAATCAATTCACGCTGAATTAAACCGACTGCAGCAATCTGGTATCATGAAGCCGGTCAATGACTCATCCTGCACAGCTCCTATTTTGATCGTCAAGAAAACCAAATGACAAGGCACGCATTTGTGCCCATTTCTCAGGGGATCTGAACACCTCACTAGAAGTTCATCAAACCGATACCGCAAGATATTGTCACTAAACAGGATGGTGCTACTTGCTTTACCAAACGTATCTTATCGAATGCATATGACCAAGTGAGCGTTGCTGGTGACCCCAGTGATGACAGACACTCAGCTACAATCCATTATCGGTTGGCTACATCATTTGTTCAAGCAGATACGCTTTCTATGCATATCAATTCCCGAAGACCATAACCCGAAGAAAGTACTATTGCTTCGATATCGGTGGAAATGGACGTCACATTTATCGTGTCCAATGCTCTATTCAATGCACCAGTGACAAATGAAGAATTCACTGACAAACGAAAACGATTAGCGAACAAGCTCGTTTTTGATAAGTCATATATATGTATATAAGAAGTAAACAAATATGCAACAAATAATGTCAGAATGAATAAGCGTTGATTGGACGGTATGGAAGTGGTGAGGAGTGGTTGGGAAAGACATTAAAACAAAAAAATGTTAATCCGTGGTTTAGAACATGGAATCGGGAAAAAAGAAAGGGAGGGGAAGAGGGATGAAACAGGAATGGTGAGAGCACACACTTAGGTCAAGGGGTCACGAGAAGGGACATCGCTGAATTGACGTTTTGTGTCGGGTCTAGTCCAGGGTAGCTGTAAGGCTTTAATGAACTGTTTTCGTGAACATAGAGTTGGTCACAATAACTTTAGTGCTATCGCCTCTGCTGTCACAATTGGCGCTGTCAGAGGGGTTTGGGGGTACCTTGTAGATGATTTTGTACGCATCTTCTATTATCCGATGTCCGGNGTCCGGTATCTACGAGGGGTACCGTTTCGAGTGCAATCACGATTGGTCCGACTGGCCAAAAACCTTGATTCCAAACCAACTAAGAAGAGGCGCTTTAACCACATACACCCATTCTCGATTGTGGTAGTGTTTACCGTCTGGAATAACCGTCGGAGTGCATTGGGAACTTTGGACGTTTTATTCCGTCCAACTAGACATCATCTTCCAATGGATTGCGCTTTTCACACACCACCCCTCTGCTTCGAGAGCTTTGGCTGGCCGATGACTTCGGTTGTGAATGCTCCAAGAAAATTCCTCTGGTTCAGCCTGGGCAACTTAGCAGTACTACACCTACAGGCAAATCATGGAAATGTTTCTTTGTTGTAAAGATTATTGCATCCTGATTTGCTTGGCCCACATTCTGGCCCGATACGACACAGCGTCTGTGCATCTCTTCATCTGCATCATTTACTCATCGGCACTACTCTTAAAATCATTCCCGTGTATTTTTCCAGGGACATTTTCATTTCATGCAATATTCTTATCTAGTATTACGTTACGAACCAGCTTGTTTGCACAACTTTGTCCTCATGCGTTTACAGTGACATCAAAGTCTTTGTACGGAGTGCATTGCAACTTTGATTCATTGGTATTTGTATTTAGTTAATCGCGTTCATTATCACAAATTGCCACAGAAACTAGATCATTAGGTTAACAGATGTCTTGACTGAAATGAGCTTCATACTTCGTTTCTGTCCTACCATGTACTGACAACGTTGATTCGCGTCTCGTAGTCGTCGATCAGCCCTGTTCCTCCCTTCGAGGGCGATGATAACCGTCCGTCTATTTTGTCATTCGTGTGCTGGAACCCGGACACTAGTTCCCATTGCTTTTGTTTGTCAATTTTCGGTTAGCTTCGATCCTCTTCCTGAATATTGGTCACATTTGTCGTATATCAGCTAAATAGAATGAGAAGGATTATTATTATTGTTAATTATTATTATTATTTAGGTGGGTCTCAGTGTGTCCCAAAAGTTCATTTTGGTTCATTACATTTTACATCCCAGAGGTTTAAATCTAAAAAAATACAAATACTGTGTCATGTGATTTTGACTATGGTGTCCAGCCGTTATGCGTAAAGCTTCCTAACACTGATGAATTTCTGAGGTTTATTTCCGATCGCTTGTTGTTATGATTTGTTGGTCATCCAGATGCACAGAATTACACTTGCCCTAAGTAAAATCGAATTTTTTGTAATTTTGTTCAACAGTATGATGGATTTACGTCCTTCTAGTCGTTCATATTATGCACTGCACAATGGGAGGAGCATCGTTCGAAATGAGATAATATTGCGCTGTAGGGTGTGGTATTGAATCACCCCCTCCACACACACACATCGAACCATTCGTTCTGATTCTGTTCCTTAATTTCGTCCTCCATCATATCAGGAATGTGTGAACAGTGTGGCCTTCAGTCATTGCGGTCTAAAACTGGCTACCGGGAGTTCGGATGGTGGAAGTTGTTGGCTTTGGAGATTCCAGGCGGGTCAGTGGCGTAGTATGGCTCTGACCTGTCGCAAACGGTCAGTTGGTTTTCCGTTCAACCTATTGCTCAATTTTGCGTGGTTTTATTCACACTGTTTGTCTTTTGCATGACTACAGGCAAACTTGTCCATATTGGGGCTATCTTACAAGGCTCCTTCCAATTGACCAGGTTCACCGCGTTCGGTACCGATGTTGGTAGCACGTGTAGTTTATGTCTGAACCGTCGTAGAGGACGTTCATTGATTCGGTCCATCAATAACATCACCACCGTCATAGTTCAAGGCCTACGTTTTCAACCATTCGCCACAATCATTTAGTGAATACACGTCACCACTTTCTATTGTTGATTCATCCACTGGGATAGCCCACCATTGGACAGAGTATGTATGCATTGTGCACACTCGTTGAAGTTCACTCACTTGCAGTTCTGGCAAGAAGTCACCATCAGCCAAAGAAGTTTTTTTTCGTGTGTCAATGCTCCATTGATTTCATCGACACATGTTTGCCTTCACGTGATCTGTTTTGTTCTGTCCTGCATATCTGTTTTTTTACGTGTTCTTGCGTGCTGCAACATTTTGTGTCAATACCGTTCACATATACCAGCGGGTTTATCTTATCTTATTCAAAGAGTGTTTGGAACCATGCTATTCAATTTTGAATAAAAATGACTTTAAAATTGAAGTAGCTGGTATCAGGTTTCCGGTAGCCTGATGTCAAAAGCTTGATTGCTTCTCGCTTGTCGTTTATTATCCATTCATTTCCTAACTTAATTCCATAACATAATTTTCTGGATTAGATTACGGTCTATTGTGTCTATATGAAATGCTTTTTGATCAGATCGGCCCGTTCATCATCAGAACTGTTTGGATATTGCTATTTTCCCATTTGACAGTGTATAGTTGTTTGATTTTTGCACGATTGTCCGATATGACGCGCTTAGCTAGAATGCATGTCTTTGACTGGTCGAACTATTGCATGGGTTGAATTTCAGTTACAAAGCGCAAACCGCATATTGAAAGTTACGATCTGATGTGGAATGATTGTAACTCGGGATAGTTCGAGGTTCACAACATTCTATCAGTTCATCAGAGCAGTTTCTGGAAAAGATCAAACAAATGAGCTTGGAAGAAGACGTACTTATGGTCTCGTTTGAAGTCACTGCTTGGCGAAATAAACCATGGCTGATCTAATCAACATCGACAATGACAACTCAACAACTAGCCGAATCGGACAACGAAACCTTCTGGATCTGTGTCTTTACACATATTTCCAACTCAACGGACAGCTATGCAAACAAATACGAGACACCCCGATGGGATCACCAATTTCAGGACATCGCAGAAGCGAAATTGTAGGTCAGGCTAGTTGGTGACACCTTTATCACCCTGAAGTCTAGCCAACTCGAAGATGCGCACCGCCTAATCAACAATGTGTTCGATGGAAGCAAATTCACTTTGGAGAAAGAGCAGAACGCACAACTACCGTTTCTGGACGTACTGGTCAAACGAACCGATTATGGACAACTGGAAACCGTCTACCGAAAGCAAACCCACACAAATCAGATCCTCAACTTTCACTGCAACCACCCTCGGGCACACAAGAGAATCTGCCTACAAACACTTCTTTAATGAGCGAAAGCGCACTGCAGCACTCCAGCTTCAAAAGGCAGAGGAAGCCCACCTTTTTAAGGTGTTTCGACGTAACGGATAATCAGGGAATTTTGTGCTGCGCTACTTACATACGACGCTCAAGCAGAGGACAACAACCGAGGCCCTGGGAGGAGCGTCAAATACGCAGTCAGAAGAACGACCGACGATTAAACAAACAACACTACCATATATCCAAGGAGTTGCGGAAATGGCAGCCAGATTATTGCACCCATAAGGAATTTTGTTTGCACATAAGACGACGATGACAGTGAGAGCTATCCTATCAAGACCAAAGGATCAACTGCAAAAGGAAGATTTCTCAAACGTCGTATACAAAGTACCGAAACTGCGACGAATGCTACGTGGGACAAACCAGTAAAAAGCCCAAAACACGACTACACGAACATACACTGGCAGTCAAACGATNGCAAGAATAATCGGAAGAGGAACCACCAAATCAATACGGGAATTCATCGAAGCCTGACACTCAAGAACCCACAGTATAAGTAAGCATAAAGTATTGGAACCCATCTACCAATATCTAGGGAAACACTGGTGACCTGAGGTTGTCCCAGCTAGAACCGGTCCGAAACCAGTTCTAACCAGTTTGAAACGGGTTTGCGATTGGTCTGATAAAGTTAGTCGACCAATGAGAAAAAAGGATGGTCACCATGACAACGAAACAACCAGTCAAATCACAGCGAGCGATTACTATTGACCAACAGAATTAAAGGGACAAACGGCCAATCAAAACCCCCAAACAGAACTATATAAGCCCGATCCCGTCGACGACTGATGCTTCTCCTAAGTCGCACTGATGATGTTTCATCACGGCGAGACTGCGCCTTGACGTGGTGTGATAATTTGCGTGCCTCCATTCGAGCTACACAGGATGGCTTTC
>UZAN01055062.1:2913-14865 GCA_900618425.1 Echinostoma caproni | reverse complement strand
ACCCGCCGAGTTGTAAATCACTGGGTCTCCTCCAACTCTCTCAGACTCCTTGACGCGCGTCGGGCAATCCCGGTAGACCACGCGTACAATGAACAGCGCCTCTCCTTGAAGCGTAAACTCGCAAACAGTTTGAGAGACGACAGAGAGACCTGGTGGACGCTACGTGCAAAGGAGACGGAATCAGCGGCCAGGTTTGGAAAGACCCGGCAATTATTCCAGCTCATCCGTGCCACAGGCTCCAAAAGACAGTGCGTTAGTGAAACAATCTGCGAAGTAGATGGCACTTTAATAAACAGCATTCACCGACGATTGGAACGCTGGGCGGAGCACTTCACATCGCAGTTCCACCAGGCCCCGCGCTGGCTGCCCCAATCAGTTCTCTTGAAATTGAACCCTGGCCACTACCCACGGGACCGCCCACAGAGGCGGAGATCCGAAAGAAACTCCAAGCCCTGTAACGCCACAAGGCAGCTGAATCAGACGGCCTGCCACCTGCCTTCTTTAAAGATGGTGAAAATGCTCTCGTAAGAGAACTTGTGAAACTGTTCTCGAATATCTGGTGAAACTGAAAGTGTACCCCACATATGGGGAGAATCGATTGTCACACCTATCTACAAGAAGGGCTGTCGCAACGCCTGTTCGAACCACAGGGGCATAAGTCTGATTCCAATAGCGCCGAAGCTGCTAGCGTCCGTTTTATTACGCAGGTTATGCCCATTCCATGAGAAGCAAATCCGCGACGAGCAGGCCTTGTTTCGTGCACGCTGTGGATGCATAGATCAAATCGTCACCCTCCGTCAGCTACTAGAACACCGCCACACATACAGACGACAAACCATTGTCGTGCGGCTTTCGACTCTATCGATCGCCCCGCACTATGGAACTGTTTGCGGAGATACGGAGTACCTGAGAAATGTATCTCACTCCTAAAAGCGTTCTATCACCAGACCTCGGGGAAGGTTAGGGTCTATGGTGAATTTTCACCCTCATTTCCTTTCACCAGTGGGGTGCGACAGGGTTGCCCCATCTCTCCGTTTCTCTTCAACTTTGCCATAGATAATGTCCTACAAAACGCGTTACATAAAGCAGCGAACGCTGGCGTCGAGCTTCTTCCTGGGGACAGAGTCCTAGAGTACGCCGATGACATTGCCTTACTGGGTGACAAGGCACCAACGATTCAAAAGCCGTTGAACCGTTTGGCAATTGAGGTTACTCCCTATGATATGGCATTTGCACCTTCAAAGTACAAGGTGTTGTTGCAAGATTGGCAGGAACCCATTCCTGCACTTTCATTGGATAATGACACTCTGGAAGTAGTCGAAAGCTTTGTCTACCTTGGAAGTTGCATAACGGCTGGCGGAGGCGTGGGCGAGATCTCTCAACGCGTGATCAAAGCTAGTGTATCGACTTGATTGGAAAGGTTAATCACGCCACAGATTTTGCTCCGGTTCGGTTCGATTAAATGTGCACCCATGTAACCCATCACACAGATGACCTTTGACATTTGCCCATCATCATGTCCCGATTTGGTCCGACGGCATACTTTGCACTTTGGTGTTATTGTTCTCATATCGCCTCTAAGCGTTCATGGTCCCACTCATCTGTGCGTCCTCTACCCTTATCGCCCTTGAACACTCTCTGTCCCACGCTTGCCATTCCCGGGCGTCATTACATACGAACTACCCCAGATCCGTTCCCCCACCCACGTTTTCGTTCTAGTACATTATCATCCCATCCTCATTATTTTGACCTTCATATTTGGTCATTCGGTTCGCGTGCTTAGCGGACTGCTTTGTTCCATAGGATCCCGTGAGCCGTTTGTGTCTCTTGCATTGACCAATGCCTGCGCTTCTTTATCGAGCACTTGCGATTGGTGTTTCTATTCCTTGAATCGTCCCTTTTCTAAGCCGAGTTTGCATTCCTTTTGGTGACCGCTCCGCAGGTGCTTTGTTCTGCGCCTTGACCTGCATTGTATTTCGTTCTTGTACCGTGGAGACCGGATTGGCCCACAATTTGAGGTATGGTGTTTGATTTTGTATATATTTGTCTGCTTATAGTACACGTAGATCGCCGACTTCTCATTATCTGAAATCGGACTTGGGGTTCGTATCTACGAGTCACTCAACCACTGGACGACAGTCCGGTACAGCTAGATTAACGTTTGCTAACCTGCGGCATCTCTGGCTCCGGCGCGATATATCCCTTTCATTGAAATGGCGTGTGTATTGCGCAACGGTACGCACCGTGTTGTTCTATGGCTGCGAGACCTATCCTCTCCGAGCAGATCACGTCCAGCAGCTATCAGTCTTCGACAACCGTTGTCTGCGCAACATCGCCCGCGTATGGTGGGAGCATCGCGTGAATAACGATTATTATATCATTATTATATTTCACACTTTTCTGAGGAAGACAGTGTGCCAAACAAATCATGATACAATAATCTTTATAAAAAAGAAAATGTTCCATGATTGGCTTGTGGCCGAGTACTGCCAGGTTGCCCTGGCCAAGGCAGGTGAATTTTCTCGAGGAATCCACAACGGGAGCCTTCGGCTAGCCAAAGCCTGACCCTCAAGGCAGCGGGGTGGTGTGTAATCCGTTGAGGGCCGGTGTCCAGATCATCGGATCATACGCCCTTTGGGCGGGTTCAAACGTCCAAGGTGACCAATACACCTCGATGCCCAATCGAGCCGGTGACCACTACCATAACCAGGAAATTGTGTGTGGTTCGTACGCCTCCTCATGGTTGACTTGGAATCAGGATTTTAGGCCAACTCCCTTAGGTGAACTACCAGTGGTCCACCAACCCAGGTACAGCCCCGAATGTTGGCTTTTGGTCCCTTTATTTGGTGGTAAAACACCTCCGCCACGAGAAGATAGCGAGTAGGGCTTCCTCAGCAGAGGCTATTCTAGACGCTTGGTTGTTTGAGAGCATTTCGCGAGGTGTAAGGGAATGGTGACCGGTCACAATTCCAGACACCCACCTCGACAATACTGAGGCTTACGGCAGCTTAAAAACCAACGTGAACCCTAGAGGATAACGTGCAAACTTGATGACGAAAATCGATCTCAAGGACCGTGTCTCTCTTGATTAAAGCTGGCCCACGTTTCGTTGGCATATTGATAATTTAATGTGCCATTTACTTTGCTTTCAGATCTGCTAAGCGACATGAATTCATGAATAATTCCCGCACAGCTTTGTTGCCTCAGTCGCGAATGTCATCATGACGACTGAACGGCTTGATGGTGAACCACCGGAAAGTAAGTGTTTTCATCCTCAAGTGTAAAATGCTATGATATAACACTCTTCAGTCTAATATCGTTTGTAAAAGATAATAAAAGTCACCGAGAGTTTCTACTTATCATATTGGCACATTTCATAGCTTGAGGATAAGCGTGGTGCCAACAAAACTTCACCCTATCTTGGGAGGCAACGGAGAAAGTATAAAAGTTTTGAAATTTGGGCAGCTACACCCCAACCGGAGTACGTGTCATCAATGAAGTCTCGGCACGCATATAGAAGGCTCCAATGGAATTTACCGATTTGAACCATTTATGGCACCGGAATCACATCCGCCTGCCCGCGAAGGATTGAGTGTACTCCAGAAATTTGACCGGAGCAAGGACTTGATCGTTACGGCAACAGGACAGAACCAGACTGTCGGTGTACAAACACCGATATTTTTGCACCTTGCATGAATGTGGTGAGGGAATCCGATATGCAATGCTGGGGTTAGGTTCAGTGTTCTATCTAATCACGGTCGCCAACTGGAGCAAGATGTCGTTGGCTGGGGAATATGCTACCCATATTATCAATACAGAAAGCCTCAGTATTGTCGAGGTGGGTGAGAGGAAGAAAAGCCGACATCCGGGGCTGTAACTCGGTTGGTGGACCTCTGGTGGTTCACCTAGGGGAGTTGGCCTAAAACCCTGATTCCAAACCAACCGAGAAGAGGCGTAAAAACCACATGCACACCTTCCTGGTTGCGGCACTGGTCACCGGCACAATTGGGCATCGAGGTGTATTGGTCACCTTGGACGTCTGATTCCGCCCAAAGGGCGTATGATCCGATGAATTGGATACCGGCCTCCAACGGACGCTGAGCTCCGTCATGTTGTCTTGCAGGTTTGGCTTTCTAACCAAAGGCTTCAGGTGGGGACCCCGAGGTTATCCCCTTTCCTCGGCCAGGGCAACCGGGAAGTAGCATACCCACACAACCTAGGAACACATCTACAGGTTTCTTTTTGTTCATATGTTGTGGCACATTTGCCAGTTCTCTGCAATTGGTCACGTGTTATAATAAATAAATAAAATATATTATCAATATCAGATTGCTATGGCAAGCAATACTTACTGGTACAGGTACTGCATGGGAGAAAGTCAAAGATGTATCTGGCACGAGGGTGTGAAGGCCCTGATCATGGGACTCGGTCCTATAGGTAGTGTAAAGCATCCTGGATGGGAACCTCAGGATCAGTGTACTCAGTGATTATAGACATAGTGATGAGTTAGCTGGAGTTGATTGCTTCTCGTCCTTGGATAACTGCTTGACCAACGACGGTAGCGAATCAAGGGAGATCACCGCACGCATTTCCAAGGCTCGAGCAATGTACGCAGAACTTAAACGTCTGTGGCGACGTCATGTTTCACTGAAGTTTAAAACTCGTGTATATTGTGCTACCGCTCGTTCAGTTATGCTTTGTGGTTGTGAGACCTTGAATTTGCATGTAGAATAAATCTGTCGTTTAGCAATTTTCAACAATCGATGCTTACGTAATCTGGCGCAAGTGGAATTGCGTGAGCAGGTTATTAACGTAGAAGTAAGTCGTCGGGTGTTTGAGAATGCATCGAACAAAAGCTTACTATTGCATGGAATTCAGCTCAATATGTTTCGTTGGTTAGGTCACGTTTTGCGTATGTCCGACGGTTGCCTACCGCAGTGCGCCTTGTTTCCAGTAGATGTTGGAGACTGGGAAAAGCTACGCGGAGACGAGGCATGAAGAAATGCACAGAGCGATTGGGTAAAGTAGGTATCTCAAGTCTTCCGGGTTGGGTGGGATCCAACAGACTTCGTAACCGCATGGTTGGAGACGCTGAAGGTCATAGCAGCAGTGGAGATCATGCTGTCACTTCTTATCAGACCAGAGTGCTTGAAACAGTATGTATGCACAGCTGTACTGTGCTCTCTGTGTGTTAACCATAGAGGTTCACTTTTTTCCCGTCCCTAAGAATAGGCCCGATCCCTATCCTCCTTACACATTCTCACTTACTTTGTGTGCAATATGAGAATGGCTGTGATCAGTGAAGTTTCGCTTCACTGTATTACGCTGTACAATGATGATGATGATGAGTCATATCCAACTCATTATGATACAATCTGTCGATTGCTTTCTTATCTAGTCTCTGAATTTATTTGTGAAATGGCGGTATGAACCAGAATACTACGTTTATTAAGAAAACTGAATTACATTACTGAACATCGTTCCGCTTCTTCATCTACTGGTATTTCTCTTCTATCCACCTTCGTTTACCCAATTAGAGCTGCTTCTGGAGCGCCAAGCACGAATCTTGATCGAGGATGCGGAAAATGTACGTGTATTTTTTTGTTGTTTCCAATTCACTTCACGTTCCGTTTACAGCATCGTTCGATTTTCCACAAATTGGACGTTCAAAGTTTGCGTCTATATGAATTTTACTATTCCCCCTTGGTCTATTGGACTCGGCAGATCAGTTTAGCCATTCTGTTCTTATTACCCTTTTTCGAATGGCCATCATCACTCACAATGAGTTCCGACATGCGTCTGCAACTGCCACGACCGCGTCTACCTTGTGGGATCACGGAAGCGATTGAGGCCGTGTGCATAATGACGCTTCTTGTCGATTCAATCATTTTGGTAGGTCTCTGAAAGGTTTTTATACTTTTTGTCTTGATTCGGCTTNTTCGGCTTGACTGGTTTGTGTGAGACGATGTCGGAGATGTGGTGATGGCGCAGTGGTTCAGTCGCTGTCACCGGCGTGCTTTGGTCTGAGGTTCGAGCCCCACCACTGCCATCCAACTTTGATGGTAGACAGCTTCAATACCACGCCTAACCTAGCGGGGCATTATGTGGTTCGTCACTTCGAGTCCCAGGACTTGGGTGACCGGTTTCCATGACTGAGCACCAGGTCCTCGTGACCATGATGTTTTCCCCGTTTGCTGTTTATCGCACTAAGGTATGTAATAAAAAATATATTGCATCAACGTGTTGACTTGACCTGATTGTGATTTGTGTGAAACGGTGTGGAAGTTGTTTAGTCGCTGTTACCGGCGTGCTTTCGACCCTATATTTGGTAGCAGGCAGTTTTTTGTCGTTCGATGCAATAAAATCGCCCAACCTGGCACGGCTTTATGTGGTTCGCCACTCCATACCCTGGGGCTTAGGTTACCGGTTTCCATGACTGAACGGCAGATCCTCGTCACTATGGGCTTTCCCTATCTGCTGTTCATTCACATCAAGGTGTGCAATCAAAAACATATTGTGTCAACATGTTACTCCCTGCTGCAAACCTTCGTTTTATCCTGCTAATCAGGAATCATCAGCGATACCCATTCCACTGGATTCACCGGGTTTCGAACTCGGACTCAACAGGTCACTCATTCTATGCAATTACCACTTGGGCTATTCGAACTGGCTGACTGATTTGAAACTTATCTAAGCGTTTAAAACAGTAGTAGCTTTGAGCTCATTGTTCTTGTCCATGTTGTTGCCGCTGCCATTGCTGTTTCTATCAGTGCCATTCGTATCTCCACGAATCAAATAAATAGTCTTGTAAAACACACGTCTATTATCCATGTTGTTTTAAAGCAAAGTCGGTGTTTGCATGCTGCTCGCATACAACTTTGGACAGTTTTTCAATCGCAAAGACTCCTCACGGGCTCGGATGATGCACTTTTCTCATCCGGTTCAAGTTTGAATAGATCAATAACTTTAAGAAAGCAGTTTTCTCATGATCAGACGGTCCACGCTTTCAGGAACAAACCAAAAACAGACATTCAAGTTCAGTTTCGCTTGTTCATCGTGCTTGACAATTTGCAAACGTTTCCTCGCCAACCAAGGTCACATCTCTATTACTTTTGGCACTATTCTGCTTTTATTGGTTCACTTATATAGGTTATTCACTAATGTTTGCTTCCTTTAATCTAATTAGCCATTGAACTAGCCGGAAGGGTGGGCTGGCGGATAGGGGCTTGTTCTTCCGTCTGCATTGGGGTTCTTAGGTCAGGTGACAATGTGACCTCGGCTTTGTCGCGTCATTTGATCTTCGGGTCGCGTCGGAATGTACACGTGATCTCCAGTTCCATTTGCCAATTCATTTAGTTGTTCGTACAGAGAATGCCAAGAGTGGAGTAATTTTCCGGTGTGATCAGCCTAGGTTAATGGTTCTGATTGATCCAAAGCCGAAGTTGTCTTTTTTTATCTTGATGGTGTGAACTAAGTGAGATGTAGTTCTGTCTCCCGGTTACCGAATCGGGATGATGTTAGTGAACTAATCGTTAGCGAGGACATGCGCTGTGTCAACAGCTCCGTTGCGAAATTCCACGTTTGTAGTGTACAGCGATATAGTCCTGCCTGCAATGACAGGGTAGGCGATGCATCTCTGGCTTCGCATTTTGTCTTTGATGGTAGCACCCAAATTTCATTTTTCAGAACACTTCAAGAGCAAAATGCCCAGCCCTATGTTTAAAGTGCTCATGATCTTCGACTTTGGACTATTGAATAGTGTTTCATTGAACCGAACTACTACTTGTTCCTGTTATTTTTTTCTATCCGTTACACCAGAGAACAAGTCATGTTGTCGGGTGGACACACCCTAAATGTGTAAGTACGATGATCGGATACTCAGGCCCTAACCGAACAGAAAAAACCCAAATGCTTTGTACTTGTGAACTTAATGTGAAAGCCGACAAAGTGCACCGGACAGTTAGTTCTCCATTGTCGGGACTCATCATCAGTATCGGAGGCTTCATGTATCATTTATTCTCCGGTATTAAACATTATTTCGGGGTTCTCTGTCAGGGTACTATGGATGCCGTATGGTTTTGGGTCATAATACAGCTTAATTAGGATAGAGNTGCACCGGTTTTGGTTGCTGTGTTTTGGCTACCCATTTGGATGAAGCAGTAAGAGAAAGACAGGAAAGTTGAAAGTAGAATCTAAGAGAAAATGGAACACTTCAGTAGGCTATGGTTGTAACCGTATCACTGAGTGTCTTCAACCATTGATTGATAGAGTAGGTGTCACGCGCCTTCCAGGTTGATGCCCGAAAGACTCCGCAAGTGGTTGTTTGGAGATGTTGAAGGATTTGGCAGCGAACCGACAGCAGTGGCGTTCTTGTTGTTGTTTGTTATCATACCAGAATGCTTGAAACGGTATGTATGCAGAGTTCGATTGTGCACTCTCTGTGTGTTGACCATAGTAACTCACCTTCCCCCTCTGTCGAGCTAGGCCCAATCCCCGTCCACCTTGGATTTTACCGTTAACCTTGTATGCATTGCGAGCTTGGCGTCGATCAATGAAGTCTGCTTCACCGTATTGCACTGTACGATGATGATGGTACTCCTGGGGTTCCCAGCTAAGGAACCTAACGGAACTTATGTGACCCAGTCTCAGGGTTAAGTTTTTCATACCAGCACATCAAGTTTTAGTTTGATCACCTTTGGCTTCGTTTCACTCGCTACCTGCCCCGGGGAAACATCGCGCACCGTGGCAATATATTTAGTGCAACACGCCCCAACCAACGTAATCTTTGTTGATCGACCTCCTACTCTATTAGGTGACCGCGGTTAACTAAAACTCTGCACCTAACCTCACCATTGCTTACCTGGTTGCCCCACGAGATCCGTGCTATGCTGCATAGATAGCCATGTCCGAACAGTTCCTTCTTGTATCGTCATTCATTAAATCTCAGGCATTTTTCTGAGGTAATCGGTTGCCTTGTGGCCCCAATTCAAAAATTATTTGCGGACTCGATGACTGTTTAAGGTTTAACACCTAACCGACTGGCCGTGTACTTGATGTATATACGTTTCGAGTTCCTGAAATCCCTTAATGGAGCGTTTTAGGATGTGCTTTATTTCTGAAATTTCTTTCTGGTAAACACAGTGGCGGTGGCCGGACTCGAACCTCGGACCATAGGATCCAAAGCACGTCGGTGAGAGCGGCACATGAAACCGCCATGCACTGTTTCTAAGGTTTTTGAGAGAATAATAATGGCACATTGAACCCTTGTAGCAAATATCAAAATCAACAAAATCTGAAGTATGTAATACTTCTAGTAAGATATTTCATCCTTACACTTTAGTAATGCTTTCTCACTGTCTTCTCATCCGCAGGCCTTTACATTTGGTAAAAAATCTTTACTTCACAATCCATGGCTTCTTGGTCGATTCATCCTGTTCCCCATTTACATGATTGATTGGACAGTATCGTTGGGCTTCGGATGCAATGAGGTAAGCCCGGTAGGAAGCAGTTGCGGTGTAAGTGACGGTTGGTTACAGCGTTGATAAACTCTGGAACACGTCTTTGGTACATAGCCACTTGTTATTTTAGACGAAAATCAGCACACAAAGGAATAGAAATCACAAATCACGGCACAGCACAGCATCATAATCAAATAGCTCTCCGTTCCATTGAAAGAGGAGATACAACGATTGAATGCGGGCACAACGTAGAGAGTTGTAACTGTAACACGTTTGTGGCACGGAATCAAACTGCTCCGTGGTCAATAGACAGAGATGTGTTGAATTTGACATCCACAATACTTCGTTTGTTCACATTTTTTATTGATTAGTGGTCAACCGAGTTGTGTTCGGCTGAACTGCAAGTCTGTTTCGTAAACCATAGAGGACACCATCAGAACTAACTGTCGGTGACTGCACAAACCATCTGGGCCAATTGTGGTTCATCAATCGTTTTCATTCTTACTGTTTGTTTTTCGTTTTGTCCTGTTTAATGTTTCTTATTGTCCTCCGTGTCACCCACTCGTTTTCGTGCCACAGTTCTATCGGATTCGACGATTCTTAAGACCTTACTTCCTCATCAGCGGATCACAAATGATGAAAAAGTTACTCAAGTGTATCCGGCGCACTTTGCCGAAACTGCTAAGGTGAGTCTACCTGACTGTTTTGTGTTTGACCTACGAACTGATCACTTTCATGCGTTGAACTGCCTTTACAATGCCATATCAGTGAAAAAACTTTCAAATTCATAGTTGATGACCGAACAATGAAGCTAGAGGTTGTGCGTTTCCAGACACCAAACGATGCTCTAGTGTAATCATGCCATGTTCACACTGGCGAGTTCAGACTGTGTGCCAAATAGATCACGGTACAATAGTTTTTAGAAACATATGAAAGATTCATGATTTACTCGAGGTTACAGTACTGCTAGGTTGACCAGGCTAACGCAGGTGAATTTTCTTAAGGCATTGAAAACCGCAGCCTTCGGTTAACCCAAGCCTGACTCTCATGGCAACGGGGCTGCGTGTGTAAACCGCAATCCATTGGGTACCGGTGTCCAGTTTATCGGATTATGCGTTCAATACACGTCGGTGCTCAATTGATCAGGTGGCTGCTACCACGACCAGGAGGATGCGTGCGTGATTTGTACATTTCTTCTTGGTAGGTTCGTAATCAGGGTTTTTAGCCAACTCTCCTAGGTAAACTACCAGTGGTTCACCAGCCCGGTTATAGCCTCTGATATTGGCTTTTCGTCTTTTACTTTGATGAGGAAACGTCTCCGCCACGAGAACGCAATGGGCAGGGTTTCCTCAGCAGAAGCTATTTGAGACATGGAAGACATAATCGCACGGGAGCATTTCGCGGGTGCAAAGGAGCGGTAACCAACCGCAACCCCAGACACCCATCGCCGACCCTACTGAGGCTTTCGGATTGCGAATATATGCAAAATAGCACATACATGAACTTGAAAAGGGTTCGGTCTATTTCTTTTCTTGAGTTAGGGAATTTAGATGAAATGATGGTGCAAAATTGATGCCGTAATTTGAACTCACAATAGTATGAACTAACGAATTAACCAATTGGTCTAACGATAAAAAGGCGCTGGACATGTTTCTCTATTCGATTAGTACAAAATCATTACGACTGTGCCAGACCAATAGATTTTATGAACTGAGCGCATGCAAAGGTTGCATCGGGTTCAGTGAACCCTACGGACTAGATACTGATTCTATCTCCTCACCTTATGTCTTTTTCGTTATAGATCTGTGCATGGTAAATAGTGACCCTCGTACATCTGAATTTCTTTGCAATCTTAGTCGTCATGATCTCTCTTTCTTTCACTTTGACACTCATTTGAACGTTGCAGTGTTCCCGTTACTTTTTCGTCCAAATAGGAATTCATCAGACGAACCAAAACCGGCACCCAAAAGCACATGGTTAATTGTAGTAAAAAAAGTGATATATATATATATATATATATATATATATATTAAACAAGTAGAATGTGAATGGCTGGACAAAATTTCTCTGGAGAACACGACCGATTTCGCGGTTCTTGTCGCTGTACCGGATACGCATGTCTAACGAGCGTAAGGAATCGCGAAACCAGTCGTGTGCTTCCAGGGAAATTTTCTCTGGTCAATCATATACTACTTATTATGAAATATTTACAATTGTGATTTATACAATTTTCAGATGTGCTCATATTTCAGTTAAGTGATCAGATAGCTGTTGATTGTTCGGACAGATGTAATGTTTTTTTGCTTGGTTTTGTGTTTATCCTCCATCCTTCCCCGTTCGGTTTTCTCTCCACAGTACTTTGTTTCTCCTGTTATGCTGGCTCGTCTCTGCAACATTGTTTGCCCTTTGCCTTTTCGCACCTATGCACCCGCCGAGTCATGTGAGTAACCGTAATTATCCTTGTCCTACTCGCTTATCGCGTCCCGTCAACTTG